>APFE030339511.1:38056-55990 GCA_000404065.3 Pinus taeda
TCCTCTCTTGGACTATGGTTTCTCGAGATATTTTCGAAGGGAGTTACATTCCAAATCCAAGATTTTGCATTGCCGGACTTCTAGTCTCAGATATTTGATTTTTGTCTCAACAGCAGATGCTTTTCTATTTTAGTTTCAAAATTCCCCTCTTTATCATGCTTTTCTGTACTGGTTACAGAACATAGATAGTTATTTAGTTAACTTAGATAATCTATTTTTCATCCTAGCTGACTATAGGAGCATATAAGACAATATGTGGATTATTGACTATTTTAGAACATCTTGGATGTTCTAATTTTTTCTTGGACTCTTATATTCCTCATATAATATATTGAAGCTTTTTCGTTCTGAAAAAAAAATATATTTTTAGTTAATTAAAGATATTTTCAAATCATAAGTTTGAGGTGGTAAATGTGCATAATTCAAGTACTCCAAAAGTTTTTCAAGGTATTTCAATCTATTTATACATTTGAAAACACATTTTTATATAACAAAAAACCATAATTTCATGATAAAATATACTCTTAAATTTCAACTAAGGGAAAAACATCTACTTCTATAAGTATAAAATAAAAATATATTATAAAGAAGTTGTAGGAGCAGTTGAGGATGATCATTTACTTGCAGAATAACCAAGAATATAAATTTGGTTGGGGATTGGGAGAGGCGACCAACAATGTCGCTGAGGTATGCTCTATATAAAGAAATAAAACAAGTTTTACACTTGGAAAACTAAGATATTATTGTGATTATAAACTCTCTTCTTATCCTATCCAAAATTTTAATCCAATCTCTCCACAGTAACCTTAAGCTAGCCCTGATTATCAAAGGGATTATGAACCTCCTTAGTCTCATCCCTAAAACTCATTGTTATCATGTTTTGAGGGGTGACAATTTGAAAGCAAATGAAATGACCAATATTGGCAATACTCTCCCTAAAGGAGAGCTAGCATGCAAAGGCTTGATCCAAAAAGCTACGCCTCCCTAAAGATTCGTTATGATAAGCTACAATTTTCTACACGATAAAAAATTACTAGTCATTTGGTTGGAGGGCTTCCTCCCTCGTCTTCCTAGCTCATGGCACGTAGAGGCCACGTGCCTTCCCACACACTCACCTCGCTCCAAAATTTTCGGCACTCTATGTAAGATTTAGAGAATACAAATAGATGCTAACACCCTTGTTTCTTCAATCATTTTTTTATCATCGCAGTCCCCAATTATCATGGAAAATTCGTAGTTATCGTTGCAGTTGACAATTAGGAGTAATCATGGAATACATATGAAAAGTGGGAAGGTATTTCTTAGAGGGGCATCGATCCATCCATGATTTTGTTAGAATATTAATCACGTCATCCGTGACTATTTATATGATGACGGGTCATCAATGCCAGTCAACGGGGAGTCGACAGGAGTTGGTTAGCTTAGGTAAATAATAAAGACAATCGATGGAATCCCTATAGATTCTCCGGTTGTGCTTATGTATAAATTCCCTTATCTGTGGTGAAACCGACAAGCTCACTTTGTGAGTTTCAACATGGTATTAGAGCCATGTGAAGGATTGGCGGTGTGAAGGTCTCGCAACAATCTGAGGAGGTCATGGAAGAGAGACAGAGGGAGAAATCTAGAGAATTTGAGGGCCATAATATGTTGATCATTGCAGCTGCGATTGTGAACTAGAGGGAAGAAATTTGTGAGGACGATGAATTGCTGGATTGAGCTACATGAGTGGTCAAGCTGCATGTTAGAAAGTGGCAAAATTTTTTTTCCCATTCAATCTGTGGTCGAAGTTGACGAGTTTTGCCTACAAAGAAGTGCTGAAAAATTGTTTGAGGCATATGTTTGCTACATCATGAAGCTACTTACTGGAGTCAACCCTTGTGGCCCATCTCAATGTGTTAAGTGTGTGGCGCATGAGTGCTATTAGAGTCAACAATTAGTTGTGTATGCCTTGACTGCATGTCATTACCTTGTTATGCCGTGTGAGTTGTTGCAAAATTGTGTGAAGCCCATGTGGACCTGGCCATACCACCACACCGCTTGTGAATTTGACTGTGCATTTAATCACTACTCTGAGAGTGTTGCTGCCATTTGATCATACTGAGAATATCGCATGCTGCTGCCATTTGATCATACTGAGAATATGGCAGAGCATCCTTGGTGATGAGTGTGAAAAGGAGCCTCATGCTAAGTTTGTGATTAAGGCTGAGGTGAGTGTGGAGACGTCGAAGTGTATTGTATGAGTGTTGAGCTCCGTGGAGGCATTAGAAATTGTTGAGTTGAAGGTGAAGTCGCCGAAGACCGTTGCCATTTGGAGGAGACTGTATTGCTGATTGGAGAAGCGCATTTGACTAGTGCATGAGGTACTGCATTTTCTCCCTAATCGACTTCCAACCACAGTTTGTGAAGTCACTTTGTTTGATGCCTTGTCAGTAGATACCTGGGTTATGATATGTGAAGTAGTGTTAAAGTCTTGGTGTGTTGAAGTCGATATGGAGTGAGTTGTGATTTGAATGCATAATGAAGCCAATGAGTGAGTCGAGGGTGTGTGAAGCAAGGAGAGTTTCCCGAGGGTTAAAGCTATTTTTTGTTTGTTTGATTATCTCTCTAGTATTAATTCATCATTAACATCGACGTTGGTGCTAGTTGAGAAGCTTATGAATGACAATTTTTAATATCATGTGAAAACTTTATAGTTTCACATCCTTCGCTTTGTGATGCCCCTGCACGAATTTTGCTCCTGCACTCTGCTATCCAGTGTATTGTATTACATGTAGCAAAGCGTTGTTCAATCCAAGAGATTTTGATGCATTAAGGAGCCAAAAGAGTAGTGTTGGAGTGTGAGGGGCATTTAATGAGCTAGAGCAGTGGGTTCAGTGGAGTGAAGGCATGAGGGCTCGCTAGTGTAGAGGTTGTATTCCTGAGGTCATGTGCCAATTGTGTGAAGTTGTTGATCTAGCTCTAACTTCAAGTTGCTTGACATCCTAGTATGTGTCAGTTATCAAAAATAGAGGATCATTTGTGGTCGTGGAAAAGTTGGTGTCCGCATTGGTGTGCTTCCTGCTAAGGAACCACCTTGTGTGAGAAGAGGTGCGTTTAGTTGTGGTTGCTGTGGGAACGTGTCATTTTTTGTTGCAACAAGTTATTAGTGTATGTGTGAGAGCGTGGGTGTCACAACACTGGAAACGGCGGTAGTCTTTCAACCGCTCTTGGCGAGGCGCGGCACTATCGAACACTTTCTTTTCACCAATACTTATGTTCGTGGACTACGCCTAACCACTTATCCTACTTAATTTGTGTTTTGCAACCAAGTAATTATAATGTTTTATTTATACCAATGAACACCCATACACATTCATTATCATCAGCAATTATACAAGAGAACACAATTGCACAGTATAAAGGGAGGGGAAACTCCCTGAACAATGTGTTTTCCTGAATACAATATATTATAATGTTTACCAAGCTTTACAAGTATACTTGGAAACACCAAGTTTCATACTTAGCCAATTTTACATCAAGGCCACACCTTCGTGTGCCAACCAAGTTCCTTGCCTGAGTTGGGTGGGCGCGCCCTCACACGGATTGCCAACCACACTCCTCAACCGAACTTTGTTCACCTTGCACAACGGGCGGGCGACCCACCCGAGTCACCCTTCGTTTACTCCTACACGGCGGGTGGGCGACCTCACCCAAGTCCGCTTTTCCACCTCCGCGTTTAGCCTTGCACGACGGGCGGGCGACCTCACCCGAGTCGCCACCCGCGCTCCTTTACCAAATGTTGGGAACCTGGCTTACCCACACCTTCACCAAACGCCGAGCACCTGCCTTACCCGCGCCTTCACCTACACCCAAGTCTGCGTGCTATGTTGTGTAGCGTTGCCCAAGAGAGGGGGCGTTAGGCTGTGCCTTGCTGCAGTCTCCTACACCTCCTTCACACTTCTCCTTTCGATGTAGAGCGAATGAGTCATGTTCGAATGATCCTCCAAAGCTCCAACAACATGCCAATATATACACATTGTTATGTGGTTGTGCCTCCTCTTGGCCGACCCTTGTTTAACATCAACCGACGCCCTCTCCTTCGCCTTTCCATGCAGTCGGCCTATCGGCCAACACTCCAAACGCGATTCTCCACCGTCGGCTTATTTCGATGAACGCCCATGCTATCCACCATATAACCACGCTCGCTCAACACTTTGCCCATAATATTTTCAAGTGTCGCTCTGTTCTGTTTCGTTCATGCGCACTTTGCTAACCAACCTTCGCACTTTGCCTTTCTTTCGTTCACTTTCTTGTTTCAGTTATGCCAAGGATCACAAGCCCTTACATCCTCCTCCACCTAAAGTCGTTGTTGTCCTCGACAACATCCCATCCTGGTAGCCATCCACCAAGATCAAGATTTTTATATCCGAACAGTCTTATCCATGATATCAACTCCTCCACATACTGCAAACATCTCTGCAACATATGTAGAGCTACCATCTCCATCATGTCTCATCCCGACAACCATCTGTCACCAAGCTATCCATACCAAGGCATACACCCCATCGGTATGTCATACATTGGAAATCATCTCAATCCATGATCATTAACTACCCTGTCACAATCCCCACATGCTGCTCTTCATCATGGAAGGCTAGTCCCTCCATCTCAAGCTACATGCTTCCTGCACCCTCTCGTGTTGACCTCATCATGTGTTGTCCTCGTGTGAACTGCTGCCATGATACTCCAACACAATGCTAACACATCTTTGTATATGCCGACCCCCATGTCTGAATTAGTTGGGTAGCTAATCCAATTGTCACGCTCAAACCATAAGAATGTGCATCATCGTGCCACCATCAGTTGTTTCTTTGAACATATTGTCATATCATTAACTCGATCAATAATCCATCTCCATATAAGTGTAAGCCATGCTCAGGTCCATGAAGTAGCCCTCATCTCATCTGCAACATGCTATCCATGATGTTTGGTGTCGATATGCTGCATGAAATCAGCCGCATCTATCCCAACATCATTATCTGCAAAACATCCATCTCCTCAAGGTGAAGAGATCATCTCATCAAAATCCGACTCTCGATGTGCCACATCCAGGTCCATGAAGCAAACTCCATCATATATGCAATGTGCCATCCCTCAAGTCTACCATGAAACAAGTATGCACCTATCTTATCTCTCCATGTGCTGCCCATGATCATAGATTAATCATCTCCCGCATGTCCAAAAGTGGTTAAGTCTCAGCACAATTCATGCCCAAGTGTTGCCACCAAGGCATCATCATCGTTGTAACTCCATCACTCCAAAGTGTCTCATATCGATCCTCCACATCAAGTCACTCTTCCAAGCCACACCCATGCATGTACTCGAAAGTATGCATCCCATTCTACATCAAAGTCTCTGACCTTAGCTCCTCAATGCATCAGATCCTCCAAATCCACCATATATGAAGTCCTCAAAAGTCACAACAATCTCATGTCATCACGAGCTCATGAGTCATCTCCAACCAACATCACAGCAAGCATACAAGTCTCGGCCCAAAGGTATCTGCAAGATGCCTCAGCTCTCCATGTAGTAGGAATGCTCCATAGTCTGCTCACAACTCCATCCAAGTCCATGGCCTTGTTGTACAAGAGTGCACAACCTCTCCATTGGCTCATAACCAAAACATCTCCATGTCACACTAGCAAATCCATCTGCACAACATCCTTGCCTTGGCACTCCTCATTAGATGCCCATAAGTGACACCTCTACAAGTGCTCCTGCATAATGTCCCTGCATAAGATTTCCATGCTCCATGTCTCCAACTTGATGTCCATGACTAAGTTGCCCATGTAGTCCAACCAAGTAGACCCATCACAACAATCGGTCATCCTCATCCAAGTCTGCAATTTTCGGTCTAGTGAACTCAGTCACCCAACCATATCATCATCACATGAGTCTCTCCATCATAGCTCCCTCACTAAAGGTTCCACCAAGACTTGCTTCTTGGTCTCGGCCATGAGAAGTCCACCCAAGTATCATCGTACCTCAAGTGTGTGCCCTCCTCCAATCTATCCATGAGTCATGCCGGGCACTTAGCCAATTCTCCATGTGGCTAAAGCATGGCCCAATCCTCCACAATCATCATCATGTTCCTTTCTTGTCACATGCCTTTGTACCTTCTACCATAAGGTCACAAACAACCCCAACAAGTCCTGCAACATTCAACAATCCTTGCTTCTCCATACAAGGTCTCATCATAGACATCCATGGTAAGATCCTCCCTAGCATCGGCAAACTGACTTTGCTCTTCCCTGCATACGGTTCATCTACCAAATGCTCAAGTGAAACACAAGTATCAATAATACTTACATCATCATCATGAGGTTCCTCCATGTGAGTATCCTCGTCCATCCATGTCTGCAAACTGCACGATCCTGGTCCAACTTGATCAATCTCAAGTTCATCCTCCATCGTTGTCACATCTGCAACATCCTCAATCATCATGGCTTCCTCTTCCTTGTCAGGACAATCTGCACTTCACTCTGCTCCTTTGTCCAACCAAGTTGAAGAAGTTTGTCTTCAACATTCTTTTCCAATACTTCAAGTTCTTTTTGAATCCGGGGATTCTCTTCTTTCATTTGCTTCAACATGTATAAGGTAAGCAAGAGCTTCCCTTCACATTCTTCCAAACCTGCCATGCCTTGTCCTTCAGCTTGGCCCAAGCGCTAAGCTTCACCTTTGCTAAACCTGTTTCACCATTTACCAACTTCACCAAGTTCCCTGCAATCATGAACCAACCCTTGTTCCACTTGAATGTGAAACCAGCTTCCTTAATCTGCAAGTACCTGCTTCCACTGTCATCCACTGTCAAGCTTCTTCAACCCTAAATCAGCTTCCTGCAAGACTTCTCCAAGTCTTCAGACTAGCTCTGATACCAACTTCACTTCAGTGGAGTTGTGTAGCAGCTTCAACCTTCAATGCTCGAATCAGCTGCTCTGATACCAACTGTCATGACGCCGGACACGGCGGTAGTCTTTCAACCGCTCTTGGCGAGGTGCGGCACCACCGAACACTTTCTTTTCACCAATACTTATGCTCGTGGACTATGCCTAACCACTTATCCTACTTATTTTGTGTTTCGCAACCAAGTAATTATAATGTTTGCTTTATACCAATGAACACCCATACACATTCATTATCATCAACAATTATACAAGAGAACACAATTGCATAGTATAAAGGGAGGGGCAACTCCCTGAACAATGAGTCTGCCCGAATACAATATATTATAATGTTTACCAAGCTTTACAAGTATACTTGGAAACACCAAGTTTCATACTTAGCCAATTTTACATCAAAGCCACACCTTCATGTGCCAACCAAGTTCCTTCCCCGAGTTGGGCGGGCGCACCCTCGCACGGACCGCCAACCGCACTCCTCAACCGAACTTTGTTCACCTTGCACGACGGGTGGGCGACCCACCCGAGTCACCCTCCGTTTACTCCTACACGGCGAGTGGGCGACCTCACCCGAGTCCCCTTTTCCACCTCCACATTTAGCCTTGCACGGTGGGCGGGCAATCTCACCCGAGTCGCCACTCGCGCTCCTTTACCAAACGCCGGGCACCTGCCTTACCCGCACCTTCACCGAATTCCAGGCACCTACCTTATCCGCGCCTTCACCTACACCCAAGTCTGCGTGCTATGTCGTGTAGCATCGCCCAAGAGCGGGTGCATTAGGCTACGCCTTGTTGCGACCTCCTACACCTCCTTCACACTTCTCCTTGTGATGTAGAGCGAATGAGTCAAGCTCGAATGATCCTCCAAAGCTCCAACAACGTGCCAATATATACGCATTGTTATGTGGTTGTGCCTCCTCTTGGCCGACCCTTGTTTAACATCAACCGACGCCCTCTCCTTCGCCTTTCCATGCAGTCGGCCTATAGGCCAACACTCCAAACGCGATTTTCCACCGTCGGCTTATTTCGATGAACGCCCAACCTGTCCACCATATAACCACGCTCACTCAACACTTTGTCCATAATATTTTCAAGTGTCGCTTTGCTATTCTGTTTCATTCGTGCGCACTTTGCCAACCAACCTTCACACTTTGCCTTTCGTTCGTTCACTTGCTCATTTCGGTTATGCCAAGGACCGCAGGTCCTTACAGTGGGAGTGTAAGAGCTAACTTTCATTGAGATTCATAGTCTTGGTTGGAGAGTGGAAGATTGCAACATCGTGGAGTTGCCATTGCCTGTGGAGACTGCCACCGTCCAAAGTGAATCTGTGCAACCGTTAATCTGTGTTTAATTGCTTTCTAGTGGAGCCATTGGAAGGGGCATAAAGGAGCTTAATAGCTTATGCACCTGAGAGTTATCTTGTCGATCAAGGAAATTATTCTCCAAAGGAGTAATTCACAGTGTTTGGTGGGCGTTGAGGTTTGTTGAGGAGTCATTGCCCGCATGGAGGTTAGCCATAGGCTGTGATGTTCAGTCGCAAAGAGTTTCAAGTGGAGTGTTGGCAGATAGGAGTGTCTGCAACTGAGCGTTCGCTGAAGAGGGTTGTGCCAACCGTGATGCGTGTGTGGCGCAAATAGTTTCCAGTGGAGTGTTGGCAGATAACAATGTCTTTCACTGAGTGTCTGCTGAAGAAGGTGGTGCCGACCGTGATGCCTATGTGGCGTAGAGAGTTTCCAGTGGAGTGTTGGCAGATATGAGTGTCTACAACCAATTGTCCACTGAAGAGGGTTGTGTCGACTGTGACATCTGTGTGGCGTAGAGAGTTTCCAATGGAGTGTTGGCAAATAGGAGTGTCAGAAACCAAGTGTCTGTTGAAGAAGGTTGTGTTGATCGTGATGCCTGTGTGGCATAGTTTCCAGTGGAGAGTTGGTAGATAGGAGTGTTTCAATCGAGTGTCCGCGGAAGAGGGTTGTGCTGACTGTGATGCCTTTGTGGTGTAGATCAAAGAGAGTTTCCAGTGGAGTATTGGCAGATAGGAGTGTCTGCAACTGAGTGTCCACTCAAGAGGGTTGTGTTGTGTGAAACCAACAAAAAAAAATGAAAGCCCTGTTATAAATTTTTTTTGTACTATTATAAGCCTTAGCTGAGACTAAGACCAACAAACACCTTAAAGTTTGGGTCGTCGTGATTAAGGGGAGGTTTGTTAGAATATTAATGATGTCATTTGTGACTGTTTATATGATGGCGAGTCATCAATATCAGTCAACGGGGAGTAGACTATCTTAGGTAAATAATACAAGCAGTCAATGGAATCCCTGTAGATTCTCCGACTGTGCTTCTATAAAAATTGCCTTATCTGTAATGCAATTGACAAGCTCACTTTGTGAGTTTCAACAGATTTTGAGAGCAAGCCATGACACTCCTACCCATGATGCCTATGAGTGGTGGAAGGATAGCACAAGATTCATTTGGAAGCACCTGGTCTTCAAAATCTTCATTAGGGATGGATCACCTTCTCACCTTGCTACCATGATCGCTCTCTCCACTGGTTAGTATTTTCCACTTTGGTTCATTCGATTCAAAGGTAAAGATTCTCTCCAATCTCTCCTTCCTTTTCCTTTCTTGGCTTCTATTTAATTTTACTTTGTGCATCTTGTGAAGTGTGGTCGCTCCATGTTGCTTTGACTTATCCCTGACTTGATTTCGCTCTAGTCAACATGACTACAATCACTACAGGTCCTTGGCTCCTCTGAATGATCCCTTAGGCAGTTTTTCTTGCTTCCCTTGTTCCATTTCAGTCTTCCTCTACCTTTCTTTCTGTTAGTCTCCTTGGATCCAAGGCCAATATGGTCTTCATAAAGATCTTGTTGCCTCTGATTCTATGCTTGCTTAGTGATAAAGAGAGGAGTGCTCTACCATCTATGCTTAATTGTAGTAATAATAATAATTGGGTGGAGATAACATGGAAAACAAGCCTATATCTGCTCTCATATTATTGCCTCCATATCAACCGTTTCTCAAAAGACTTTAGACTCAATGTGTACATAAAAAATAACATTATCAACTAGGAAATGTCCCTCAGTTTGAATGGAATGCATTCCCACCATCTTAGGTTATACGGTTCGAAGCTTGAAGTGAAAGTTTGGTACTTCCAATGCATTCCCACCATTAGGTTTTACCGTTCGAAGCATGAAGTGAAGGTTTGGTACTTCCAACTTGATAAGATTCTAGTAAGAGAACCTTCAAGAAAGTTATTTATACAAATGAACCCAACCGCATAATTACCCTCATGTATTTTTTTTATGAAAAATAAATTTTGTTTTTGGCCTAGACCGTTTCTAGGACCTTTATTAAAGATGTAAAGAGATTATAATGTTGCAAGTCTAAAGATGATGTATCTAGAATGTAGCTACGGGAAGAAGTAAGAGATAATAGCTATAAAATTAGTATCTCCAAACAATGATACCATATAACATTGTTGAGTTTTATTCTCAAACCTCTTTAATAGAATCTATTGGTAGTTTTCATTTAAAAAAATAAAACAAAATATTATATTTTATAAAATAAATAATAAATAAAATCTAGCTCCATAGTTGGTCAAAAACGGTGCCTCGTCATCCGGAGGTCACAGGACCGGAAGCTCTTGGGGTCAGGTCTTGCATTAAGCTGAGGGGTGATTTAGTCTAGCTATCGCCCAGATTTAGATTTTTCCATGGACGTAGCGATCATGTGATTTAGCCTAGCTATTGCCCAGATTTAAATTTTTCCGTGGACATGGCGATCACTCACTAATCACCAAATTACTCCATGCTAAAAAAAATAAATAATAAAAGAAAAATTCCAAATAAAAGAAAGATTCCAAAGATATGCGGAGAGAAAAAAAAAAAAACGGGTAGTGTAGCACGCTTATAAAACGGGCAGCCCGAAGGACCTCTCTTTCTGCCTTTAGATTGACGCAGACAATGTGAAACCGTTAATTACCAGTCTGTCTCAGTCTGTACACGTGATATTCAGATGTTTGTTCCGTGAGTTTGAGGAGATCTTCTTTTGCTATTGTAAAGTAAGGGTTTCTTCTCTCAGGTCGGAGGTTCGATTCCTCGAAGCGTTGTTTTCAGAAGAATTGAAGAATGAGGCAGCCCCTCGCACTCATGTGTGCAGCTGCAGCGGTCGCATCTGAAGCGTTCATTAATTTCAGCGACCACGAGATCCGAGTCACAGCATCATCTCCTGTGGTCAGTCAACACTTCCTTCTAACGCTAGATTTTTAGATCCGCTTTTATTCTTTTCTTTGCTTCTTTTAAATTTCAGATGAGAATTTTGTCTTGAATTTAAAGGTCTTTTGGTTGTGTTTACAGGCCAAATCGACAAATGATGACATGGAAGTTTCTCAGAAGTCGAATTCTGAGAGATTCGAGGAGGCCTTCGCGCCGAGGTTCGACGGGCAGCGATTTATTGAAACTCTGGTGACTGCTCACAGATAGGAAGAGGGATCGAACACGGGATCGATTGGAACCAAATTCTCTCCATTCTTTTGAGCAATTTATTGCCGTTGTTATTATTATTATTATTATCATCATTTTACCTACTAATTTAAAAATTCCTCTTCAAAGCCGTGCCATTTTTGCGGACTGGCACTTTGAGGTGTTTCTAAATTCAGATACTAGGTTATTTCCGATGCGGATCTAAATGTAGTGCAACTAAATGTAGTGTCATGAGTAGAGTCACGAGAGTGCGTGATCTTTGTGCCTTATTTACTCTGCAAATCAAATTGATATTTCGGAACCTTTGATCAAGATCCCAATGCTGCGCTGGATTTGGTCGGAATTTGAAACTTCACGGTAAACGGAAAACGTTGGCGTACTTTCCATGTGTCCCGTTTCGTCCCATATTAGTTGTCGCACGGGAGTTGTTTTTTGTTGCCGTACGTGGCGGCCACGTCACGTCTGTTTTTGTAACTTTCCAATTTTTATAGGCAATTTAATTTCGTCCGAGCATTTATGTCAGTGTTCTCAAAATACAATAATGTGTTATTCAAATATTATTGGCTACAATTTTTTTTATTTAATGAATATGGATGTAATTATTCTGTCTTTATCAACAAAAGTCGACTCCATATTTGGCAGCAGAGTTTCATAATCTCGGGGTGTCTGCCCCTGGGATTTGGTACGATCGGGAAGGACTTTTTAAAAATGCCTTTGCTTAGAAAGTTATGGAAATTTCTGTAACATGCATAAAAAATGGGTCAAGAATTTTTGTAAATTCAAGTTATAGTTATTAAATTTTTAAATTTTTGATGTTGAATTTATTTTTACTACCGAAAACAAATTTCAAACACTATTTTTATAAAAAAAATTTGAATTGTTTTGCCCAGATACCGACCACTCTTAACCATCTTGACAATTCCTCCAACTCAATAAACAGCTCCCTTAAAAATTAAGAGAAGTCTGAGCTGGGTTTAGCGTAATTCCCAGCTGTAATGTAATGTAGCCGTTTTTAGAATATGGTAAAGGATTTTTAAATCATTATTTTGAATTATGAATTCTCTCCAATTCAAGTGCCCTAAAAATTTATTTGTTCCAGATTTCAACTTAAAACTCCCCAACGTCTTATAATGAGATAACACCGAATTCTGATATGTGCAGGACAATCTAAAAGTCCTTTATAAAGCTTTTTGAAAAAGTTGAACAAGCACAGGTTCTGTATGGTCGTTTTCACCGAAAGCGATTTAAAGTATCGGAAAATGAGATTTGTGTTAACTGATGAAGCTATAAATCTCACCACTTAGGTACACTCCCCTACCTACCAAAACCTATTGATATTACCTGGCAATAATCTCGTTTATATTAAAGGGTTTTACTGTGACTCCCGTTTAAATTTTTAATCTAATGCATGAATTGAACCTAGTGTAATTGATGTGTTCAAAAATTTCTCAAGGTTTGTAGTAATATACAGTGACCATACTTTATACCTGCAACGCAAAAGCACCATTTTTTTATATTACGGCAATATTTTAAAATGAATATTCTCTGCTCTTCTTTTTTTTAAAATTAATGTAGAGTATAATACGGGATTGGCTAAATCTTGATTTGAGAGGTATGTAATCTTTACATGGATTTATTTAAAATACCAATATTTGTACACTTATTTTTGGATGCGCTCTTTGTATCTTATCGAAAAAAAGAGTGACGTGTTCACAGACGTGTCATATGAACAATGAAACATCAAATAGCGTCGTTTAAATTCAGTGGTTAACAATTAAATAAACTAGTTGATGGATACGTGTCTTGAACGGTGATTGATAAAAACAATCTAATTTTATTGTATAAGGAGGGTGATGTGATTTATTAAAAGAAATATAATATTAATTTTATTTAAAATATAAATTTTTCAGTGTATAATAAATATTAATATTTATACATATTATAATTATATAATTATTAATATTTTTATTATATTATAATTATATATTTATAATCATTTTTAATCTCTTGTATAATTTTTAAAAAAATAATTTCAAATTTATTTTAAAAATCAATGTCTAATTTGACAATTTCTATTTTAATGGCATTATCATGTAACCATTTTAAGGGCATTTATCATGTAAAAGACTTTATTAGCTAGAAAATCAAGTGATATGGAGAGAAAATAAATTTATTAATAAGGTGGTTTTGAATTGATTATTTTATAAATATAGAATTATTTTAATCATGAATGTTTAGTGAAATTAAATTTTTTGATATGCAAATCTTTAAAGCTTTAAAAAAAAATTTGGCCACTTCAATTGTGTACACCTTAAACCCACAATTCTAGCCAATATTTATTAGATTACTTTTTTTAAAAATAGTAATGAGTATATATTTGCATTAAATATGTGTTTTTCTACATATAGAACAATACTTTTAATTTGACTATATATTGAAAAATACCTCTAAAATTACATTATTTAACTCCTACAAATATGAACCTAATACACCTTCCTATCTAGAAAAAATCCTATTTTCAGTGGATATTGCAGGTATCCATTTTTATACCTCTTTATATTTTTCATTAATTTTTATTTTTCTTTTTGGTGATTATGTTGTCATAACATTATGAAACTTTCATCTACTTCGGAGTTCATCGAATGACAACTTTTTCAAATATACGGCCTGAAAATTTTAAATGACTGATACTTTATTTTGATTTTGCAATTGAATATTATTAATCTGTATAGGAACATTAAATGCCAGTTTTTTTAATTTTTTTGCACCATTTCTTTGTCGGGGAGACTTTTAGATGTGCACCCTACAAAGCACCGCCACTTATATTTTGCATTAACCTTCTAATGACTGTAGCAAAACAAGAATGCAACTGTCTTGGCACCTATGTGGTTGTGTTCTCTCAAGCGTTTCAAATGAATTAGGTACTCTTTCCCATTGTTACAAGACACTAAATCAAAAGTAATGAGCCTTAGCTGCTTAGCTGCTGAAACTGAGGGCTCGGGAGCTTAAGAATATTGGATAAACAAAAACATAAAGATAAGGATGCTAGTAAAATCCTTTTTTGAAATTAAATTTAGGGATAGAGATGCATTTTTTATCTCTTATTATTAGACTAGGTAGCTAGGGTGTGTGGGTGCGCATATGGGTACAACTGTGTTAACTTTGAAATTTAACTGTGCAGGTGCATGTGAGGAGTCTGCATCACTCATATATATATATAGGCTCTACCCGCAGGTCCAATTTCCAGATGGACCATTCAGCTTGCGCACCATCAACTGTTTGACTGTATGTTCATTTTGAAAGTGCTATAGAAACCGTGCAGTAGTAGAAGGGCCGTTGATAACCTACGTTGTCCTTGTGCTTAGGACCACTTGCTGTCTTCGACCACCTTCTGCAACGCCCTGTGAGGATAAATGGAAACAGCTGCTTTCAATTCCCAAACTCATCAACACCAAAAAAAAATGGCACAATAACAGTAGAGACCACTTCCATCATTTTGAAAGTGCTATATAAACCGCGCAGTAGTAGGAGGGCCGTTGATAACCTACTCTGTCCTTGTGCTCTGTGCTCTAAAAATACAGAATCGTCAGCACTAGTACTCCAGTTTATTAAGTCTGACAATTGCCATTGCCATTATGATACTACGCCCACTAACAAATAAATCTGGGCATCGTGCTAGTATATTAGAGATTCGGATATTAGTAACTTACCGTGCAGGAAGAGTTATCCACTCTGTTGTGCTACAATTGATGTCAATTGTTGCATCTAAGTGAGTCGATTTCTTGTGGGGATCCAACTATGTGTATTAACTGCCATTGCTTAGTTAATGGCATTCAAATAAATCTCAGAGAATGCGTTGGAATTATAGATAGCCCTGAATGCCTGGAATCTTTTGGGGAAATCAACTGGTTGTTGATTAGGCCCATAGTTGGTTGCCTGTGAAGCAATCACATGAAAAATAAGTCATTTTGGATTCTGAAGTTTTGTGACTGCCATTCTGGATTCTGACCTTTTGTGACTGCCCAAATTCTGAACTTTTGTGACTGCCCAAAAGATTAATGGACCAGTGACACACCATTGCAGAGCTTGAACTGAACTTTAACAGACCTACTTTCAACTATTTGCTCCATAGTGTCTGTTCATCAATTTTAGTAAATGCTGTATCATCTAAGCGTTTCCAAGTTTTTATACTTGTAACACCTTGCCATGTTTTTTCACCTTTCTCAAGAGTAGCCATAATCACTCTGGCTCGTCTTGACCATCCTGCTTTTCCATAAGCATGGGAGCCAAATCCACCCCCATAACACAGCCAAATTCCCTGATATTTCCCACAAAAATCATTGACATGGTCGTGACCTGTGAAGGCTGCCTTGATGTCCCCAGTACTTACAAAAGTTCTCAAGACACTTGAATTTATGGAAGCACAACCCACTCCTTCCTGCATTTCACCCACAATTTCTGAACCTCCAAGGTACCATTCCTCATACAAAGGAATATGGAAAAAGCCAAGCGCTGGAGCTGGATCAGTCTGTGGAGCCCAGCCACTTATATTTTGCATTAACCTTCTAATGACTGTAGCAAAACGAGAATGCAACTGTCTTGGCACCTATGTGGTTGTGTTCTCTCAAGCGTTTCAAATGAATTAGGTACTCTTTCCCATTGTTACAAGACACTAAATCAAAAGTAATGAGCCTTAGCTGCTTAGCTGCTGAAACTGAGGGCTAGGGAGCTTAAGAATATTGGATAAACAAAAACATAAAGATAAGGATGCTAGTAAAATCCTTTTTTGAAATTAAATTTAGGGATAGAGATGCATTTTTTATCTCTTATTATTAGACTAGGTAGCTAGGGTGTGTGGGTGCGCATATGGGTACAACTGTGTTAACTTTGAAATTTAACTGTGCAGGTGCATGTGAGGAGTCTGCATCACTCATATATATATAGGCTCTACCCGCAAGTCCAATTTCCAGATGGACCATTCAGGTTGTGCACCATCAACTGTTTGACTGTATGTTCATTTTGAAAGTGCTATAGAAGCCGTGTAGTAGTAGAAGGGCCGTTGATAGCCTACGCTGTCTTTGTGCTTAGGACCACCTGCTGTCTTCGACCACCTTCTGCAACGCCCTGTGAGGATAAATGGAAACAACTGCTTTCAATTCCCAAACTCATCAACACCAAAAAAAAATGGCACAATAACAATAGAGACCACTTCCATCATTTTGAAAGTGCTATAGAAACCGTGCAGTAGTAGGAGGGCCGTTGATAACCTACTCTGTCCTTGTGCTCTGTGCTCTAAAAATACAGAACCGTCAGCACTAGCACTCCAGTTTATTAAGTCTGACAATTGCCACTGCCATTATGATACTACGCCCACTAACAAATAAATCTAGGCATCGTGCTAGTATATTAGAGATTCGGATATTAGTAACTTACTGTGCAGGAAGAGTTATCCACTCTGCTGTGCTGCAATTGATGTCAATTGTTGCATCTAAGTGAGTCGATTTCTTGTGGGGATCCAACTATGTGTATTAACTGCCATTGCTTAGTTAATGGCATTCAAATAAATCTCAGAGAATGCGTTGGAATTATAGATAGCCCTGAATGCCTGGAATCTTTTGGGGAAATCAACTGGTTGTTGATTAGGCCCATAGTTGGTTGCCTGTGAAGCAATCACATGAAAAATAAGTCATTTTGGATTCTGAAGTTTTGTGACCGCCATTCTGGATTCTGAACTTTTGTGACTGCCCAAATTCTGAACTTTTGTGACTGCCCAAAAGATTAATGGACCAGTGACACACCACTGTAGAGCTTGAACTGAACTTTAACAAACCTACTTTCAACTATTTGCTCCATAGTGTCTGTTCATCAATTTTAGTAAATGCTGTATCATCTAAGCGTTTCCAAGTTTTTATACTTGTAACACCTTGCCATGTTTTTTCACCTTTCTCAAGAGTAGCCATAATCACTCTGGCTCGTCTTGACTATCCTGCTTTTCCATAAGCATGGGAGCCAAATCCACCCCCATAACACAGCCAAATTCCCTGATATTTCCCACAAAAATCATTGACATGGTCGTGACCTGTGAAGGCTGCCTTGATGTCCCCAGTACTTACAAAAGTGCTCAAGACACCTGAATTTATGGAAGCACAACCCACTCCTTCTTGCATTTCACCCACAATTTCTGAACCTCCAAGGTACCATTCCTCATACAGAGGAATATGGAAAAAGCCAAGAGCTGGAGCTGGATCAGTCTGTGGAGCCCATCCACTTTTATATGTATCCTGCCAATATCAAAATAAAACAAAATATATGCCTATGCTGAAATTTGGTACCGGAGGGAAGGTGGTTCCCTTAGGCTTTGATCTTTGGCCTAGGGAAAAGTGTCCAAAAGATTTTAATTTTTCTCGTAAAGTGACTTTATAATTTTTATAAAGTTAGAATCTAATTTAAAAGTGACTTTAAGTGATAAAGTTACTAAGTCTAATTTTAAAGTGATTTTTATAAAGTCAATGAAAA
>APFE030339523.1:6382-45331 GCA_000404065.3 Pinus taeda
AGGATTTTTAAAAGCTTACCACAGGGTTAAGAAGGAATTTTTTTGGGATGGCCTTAAATCAGATATTCAAAAGTTTGTGGCAGAATGTTTGCTTTGCTAACAAAATAAAGTTGAAACAATTAAGACACCGAGTCTATTACAACCTTTATCCATTCCAAGCCAATGTTGGGAGGAGGTTTCAATGGATTTTATCACAGGTTTACCCAAGTCTGAGCGGAAGAGTGTCATCATGGTGGTAGTTGATAGAATTACCAAGTACACACACTTTTGTGCATTATCACATCCATTTAAAGCCAGTACAGTTTCTATTGCATTTATGGAAACAGTTCAAAAGCTACATGGAAACCCAAAGATTATTGTAAGTGATAGAGATCCCATTTTCACTGGAAATTTTTGGACAGAATTATTTTCTTGTCTTGGTACTCAGTTAGCTCATAGCTTATCTTATCATCCTCAATCTGATGGGCAAACTGAGATAGTAAACAAATGTTTGGAAGGATATCTTCGTTGCTTTGTATCTGATAAACAGACACAATGGGTCAAATGGTTTCCTCTGGCGGAATGGTGGTATAACACTTCCTTCCATACAGCAACAAAAATGACCCCATTTATGGCACTTTATGGGTATCAACCACCATCCATCACATCATATTTAAGAGAAAATCTAAGGTTCAAGCAGTGGAACATCACATTGAACATCAACAACAAGTCCTCCAACTCTTAAAGGATAACCTCGTGTTGGCACAGAATAGAATGAAACAACAGGCAGATCAACATCGTAGTGAAAGAAGTTTTGATGTAGGTGATTGGGTATTCCTACGGATACAACCATATAAGAAAATGTCCCTCAAGCAAGCTAAGAAGGATAATAAATTCTCACCAAAGTATTATGGTCCGTACAAGGTGTTGCAAAAGATTGGTACTGTGGCATACAAATTGGAGCTTCCTGTAGCTTCTCAATTGCACCTAGTTTTCCATGTTTCATGTTTAAAGAAGGTTATAGGCGACAAGCTCCCAGTTCAAACTATCTTGCCAGAACTTGACAAGGAAGGAAAAATTATATTGGTATCAGAAGCAGTCACAGAAACAAGAACTCGACAGCTATGAAATCGATCAATTTCGGAGTATCTTATCAAGTGGAAGAACTTATCCACTGAAGATTCCACATGGGAGGATGAGAATTTCATACAGAAGTATCCAGAACTACTCAAGCGTTAAGGACAACACTTTTTTGAAGGAGAGGGGCATGTTGGGTCCCTATAATACTAGTGATTACCCCATTACTATTGTAGTTATATCCCTTATTAATATTTTTGTGCCCCTATTGTCCCCATTGTGTTATTATTGTGCCCCATAGAATCCCTATATTGTTATTTTTGTGGCTTTATATTATTATTGTTAGGTTGGCTAGGTTATATTGTGACTCCTTAGACTCCTATATATAGAAAGGAGGTTCTGTCATTTGAATCATCGAAGAATTGTTCATTTATGTAATGTAAAGGAGGTTTCCCCCTCGAAGAGGCTGAATTCTAAGGTGTTGATCTATCTTTTCTATATTTTTCTTGAGCTGGTTACATAACACTCGCAGCCCACCTGTTGCGTAGTCCTCTAGCCCTTGCAGTGTAGTTTATAGTCCCATGCTCCCTTGCAACTGCCCAGAGCACTAAGACTGTCCTGCTACCATATAGTCATTGTGCAGGATCCCTTGTATACAAGTTCAATCGACTCCCATTTACTCTTCCCTGAAAAGGTTATCCATTCAGCTTCACAAGCTTAACGATGCACCCATATATAATTTCTTTGATAATATATGGCCCCAGCCAATGCATCTGAAATTTACCTAAAAATTTAATAAACTTATTATCATATAACAAGACTAGGTCGTTTACCTTGAATGTGTGAAACTTTTCCTTATACTTAGGATTTAGGCAATACAGCCTCTGCTTAATAGGATTTGCGTCCGGCTTTAGAGTGATTTTCATAATGCCCCAAGTCTCCTATTATGCCCTTCAAATCCAAAAACTTAGTAGGGAACAGATCCTGATATTCATTGAGTAACTCAACCACCTTATCCGCAATAGCGTCGTCCCAATGATCCCCAATTTTTTGCAAACTTTGGTTCTACTTCAATCCTAATGTTCACTTGATTGATTTTCAATGACGTGGTGATGTCCGGGTTCTCTATTTGTCGGCCCTCGACTTCGCGATGCCCTTTGGCCTATGGAATATTAATATTTCTTGGATCTTCATCCTCCTCCTCAATAGTCACATTATAACATTCTAGCGCATGGCGCAGCTGGGTGCTCTAATTTGGCTTGACCCATTCTAGAGGTTCTTGTGGTATACTGAAGATCATTGCCTTAACCTCTTGCAGGGCTTCATCAATGCTCTCGAACCCATATTCAACACTGAAGGTCAATAAGAATCCTTCCCTCATTATATCCCAGTTCGCGGTGCCATGGCAGAGCTCTGTCTCCAAATACCAGTTCATGGGGATTGTGTCTAAAGTATGGCAAAAAAAAGTGTACCCACTCCAGCTTCTACTCCATTCCTTACGCTTTAGTCCACTTCTCTAGGTGATCAAGCGGATCGTCTCTCCCATCATATTTCCCAGTCAATTCAGGGTTAGGTCGACCAAACCACAATCTGATCATTCTTCTATAATCCTGCCATTCATCAAAGCTATCATTGTGTGTACCCCACCATCATGCTGGTGTAGTGCGCAGTGCCAAATCTAACACTTGGAAGCGGTGATGCTCAGGGACTTCATGCTCAAATGCATCCAAGAACTTTTCCACGTCAATTGAACCATCATAATAAGGTAAATTCTTTACCTCTGATGAAAAACAGCGCAACGATTTAGTCATCATGTTGCAACGTAGTGTACATACTTCATGCAACTAATTCTTCTAATGCTCCAACTCTTCATCTAAATTAGAGGAGGAGGAACTCTCTTAGTCCCATGCAATCCACCCATATGTTGTTGGACTAATCCAGTATTGATCTTGCACTATTATTTTATAGATCTTATCTAAGTCATCCTCACTTTCTTCATAGTCGCAAACCGGTTCAATGTAGCGTGTCCCTTCTGCAGGGTCTAGAAGTACTACTACTTGAAGTGATTTCTTTTCAAATGACATTGTCCGCTTCTTTAAGTTGATCAGTCCATTCATGTCAATTGCCCAGTCAATTCCCAGGAGCAGAGGGTATGGATTACTGTCATTAATGATCTCTATTACTTCAAAATCAGCGA
Source organism: Pinus taeda (assembly GCA_000404065.3). NCBI lineage: Eukaryota > Viridiplantae > Streptophyta > Pinopsida > Pinales > Pinaceae > Pinus > Pinus taeda. Next base: position 9,636 of record APFE030339523.1, read on the forward strand.
GCGCACTCACACCTTCTATATCCATTGTTACTCCATGTAGTCATCCCATAGAGATGATCTTCTGTTGGTTTGCCATTCTAAGCTAGATCGGAGACCACTGTAACACAGGTCTCCCTATTCTCTCCCATGTCTTTTTACGCAAAACATTCACGTCAGACCCTAGATCTAGAATGACTTGGTCCATCTCATGTACTCATATCTGCGCAGTGAGCCTCATCTCATGCCTTGTTCTCACCTTATGTTTGCAAAATTTTCTAACTATCATTTGTCCATTACGGGCATTTTCTTTACCAACACATTTGTTTATTAAATCCTGCAGGCCTTTCACAGCTTTGTTATCGCACATCAGTTTCATGCAGGTCTCCAAGAATGTGGTAATCACAAAGGGATCAACCTTTGTAGGCGTGTTGGTTTCTGGTACTTTGTTTTGGCTTCCTGAGGTAGAGGCCTCAACGAAGCTTTTCTTGGCTTCCATAAAAGTTTCCTTAGCATGTGCCAAATCAAAACCAGCTTCTTTTTCTGGGGCCTTGCAGAACCACCCGTCCTCTTCAGGATATTTTCCCTTATCATCTCCAGTCACAATTCTCCTCCTTAGCACTATATTCACATTATAATCTTCTTCGCAAGGCTCAGATCTCATCATTTGTAAGTTCTGTGTAGGTTGTTGAGGTTACGCCTTCTTCTCTTGCATCTTGTCTATCAACACAGGGCATTCTTCTATAGTGTGGTCAAACTAGCTGCAGCATTGACATGACGGGCATGTCTGATTCTGACACTCCTGCACGTAGTGCCCTGCCATTCCATAATTATAGTAGATAACTTGTCTGCGGCCTCTACCAGGTCCTCCTCCTCCTCAGCACCATCCTCTTCCTTGACAACCTTCATGCGCTCATCCTATGCCTTAATATGGAGGCTGAGTTTTCGCTTGCATCTGGTACGTATGTGTCCTTTCCATCATTAGTTCATAGCTATGACAATGCCGCTCATCATGGCCCTTAGATTTATAGAAGTTACTGAACAACTGGAGTGGTGTCTGAACGAAATTTTGAAGCAAATGACAATTATCCATTGTGTGTTTTCCAGCTACTTGAAAAGTAGTGCACCATAGCAAATCCCCCATGCTCGGTCCTGCTAGAGTTTCTAGTCTTAAGGGGATTTGTCACCCTCGTGTGATATAGTTTGCAAAAACAGGACAATGGTCTTTATCATGCCCTTGGCTCTTACCTTTCAGACACTAGACCTTCGTGTGCACCTTTGGTTTAGACTCGTTATCTTTCTTCAAGCTCTGCAATTCTAAGCAGAGGCTCTCTCACTGAGAATGGATTTTTTGTACCCCCAAGTTTGTTGGGTGTGGAGCCTGATTATGTTTTGTATTCAAAGGTATCATTGCATTGGACCCTAGTTCGTAATAGGGTGCAATGTCACTAGTAAAATATTTGCTGCAGGGGGGTCTAGGGGGGCCGACTGCGACCTTTGGGAGCCCCCCCTTGGTGGGGGGATCGGGGGCAGTGCCTCCAAAGCTAAGAATAGATGTGAATTTTCCTTGTAAAATGTTGTAATTTCATAGTCAATCTGGACCATTCATTAGGCCGATATTTGATGGTAGAAGTTATGTTTAATTTTGGGTTTTTTGCCCTAGAAGGCAACCCCTCGCTATATATTAGGGAATTGTATTGCATCTATGTATATCTGTATTCTGAGTGAGGAAGAGAGAGGAGATTGAGAGCGAAGAGGGAATTATAGCGGATATAATGTAGCTTGTATCTCTTCAATTTGTTGGATAATATAAAAAGAAGGACTCGTTGTTTCCCCGTGGACGTAGCCCAAACTAAGTGAACCATGTAAATTTGTCTCTCTTGTTTTATGCGTTTTCTATGTTTATATTTCTATAATATTTTATGTATTCCATTTCTCTGTAATATATAATTCTCTAACAAAGGTTGCATCCTGCATAGGCGTCACATGCAACCTCATCGCGATTTCCAAGGCTTTTGCCTGAGTTCCTATCTTCTGTTGTAACAGGGAAATCCTCAAGTGGGGTAGAAGTGAAGATATAAACCACTCGCGGTGTTGACCATCTATGAGATGCATATTAGCTTCTTGAATCAGACATTTCAGTCTTTGATCTAACTCCCAAGATGTCTCATCAACCCTCATCGTGATTTCCTTAAATCCAACTACTGACTGCGAGTCATACTTAGGCTTTCTAAACTCTTTGTTTAAAGCAACCTTAGTATCTGCTAGCGTTTCCATAGGATGATTAGAACAATACTTAATATGCCATGCCAATGCACAATCATGCATAGCAGTAACTAATTGCATCTTTTTTATGTTGTCGTCAATAATCTACTACGTGGTCCACACAACATTCACAACAAACCAAAACTAATATGTATCTTTTCTCCCTATTCCATTGCAAATCGGTAGCTTCATTATGTTTGACATGTTGAACGGTGGTGGTGGTGGTGGAGGTGTGGGTGAAGGTGTATGCGGTGGAGGTGGAGGTGGAGGTGGAGATGGAGGTGGAGTAGATGGCTGATGTGTCCGCGAAAAACCCTATCTTATCAGCTGAAAAGCACTCTGTGGTGAAGCCTATGCCGCCCCCTCGTCATCGCTTGAAGGAGGTCCAATCAACGGGCTATATTCAGGACCTAATATTTCTCGATCTCTAAATAGTTTTCCACTTCATGTAGCTCCGAACATCAAGGCAATGGCATAACCTGTTTTTCACACAACAGTATTTTAATCTAGGTATTCAGAGATCTTAGATACATACCTCACGGTCCCTTGAAAAACCTTCACTCCGCCTCACTGTAACTGACCGAGGTATCAACTGTAAATTATGTCACAAATCCTCCTATAATTTGATCGAACTAGTGATCAAAAGCACACGCAATCTTGTCTTCAGAGGCTTCTAATCGTCGCACTAGCTCCGGAGTCCACACTATTGGACCGTCAAGCTTCCACCTCCTTTGGTCATCTGCCAACTTAGATAACTACTTGAATAATTCGATTAGAAGGTGTTGAAGAAAATTTCGTCTATTTACGTATACACATATCTATCGATTCACTGCTCCCTTGATAGGCGCGGATTCTTGTTTTCTTACGCCATGAAGTTGAGAATCCTTCTGTCCAACCACTTTTCAATCTCCTTCTTGGTTAGATTCCAGTGATGTGACCTCACACATCCCCTTAGGAAAACTCCAGTCCTCGCAAAGGAACCATTTGTTGGCTTAGGGCATCCTAACCCAATTTTAGAGTTAGTTGCCTCAACCAACAAAACCCTACACTGCTGGCCTTTTCGACAACAACCCACATAGCGCAGACTGCAGTCTCACTCGAAGTAGTATGGGGGGATTTTGGAACCAATTTTCCGCATCCAAAGATCAGTGTGATGTCTTTTAGTGCCCTATATCTGCCTTCGTGCAGATCTATAAGCCCTTAGGGCTCGGTACTACAACTCCCTTTAAACAGCCACTAGAACTTCATGAAGGTTTACGATTGGTCTTTGCGGAGCCGTAAGAGTCGAATCATCTACTTACACGCATCAGAAAATAACCCTGGATCTGAGTTCATGCAGATCTGCTTAAGTATTTTAATCAACATAATAGAATATATCACAATCTTTGTAAAAGTACTTGACATGCAGTGTGTATAGTTATTAAGACTTATTCCCTAGAGTCGCACATCATTAGATCAATATTTCATAAATACATTATTCATCCACAACATATATCACAATCATAAATAAGCAGAAGTAAACATATGAACATAGGAATTCTTCAACAATCTTCTTTATTGATCTTCAATATGGTATCACAGACTCAAAACAATCCTGCATACTCAGATACATAGCCTTTCTCTCCTATATAACCCACTTCTCTATGCTAAGACTTCTCTTCTATTCACCCATTATAGCCTAGATTATCCCTTAGACTCTCTAAGACATGGATACTTATAGATTTTTACGTCTCAAAACCGACTCAACTTTTACGTAAACAATGGGATAAAACCCCTTTGACTCCTAACCATCTACGCACTCCACATCCACAAATCGTGGAGAATTTACATCTTTTACAAAAATTACATCAAAGCTTGGGTTTTTAACCCCAAAAATGACCCAGAGGACCCCATCCAAACAACTATGGTGGTGTCAAAGATGCCAGTATGGGTGAAACTAGGAAATAATTTCCTTCACTTTTGGCATCATAGGGTACTGAGGACATTCGATATATTTTGGTTTCATTCCAAAATATAGATGTTGAAAGAACGGAGAAAGGAATATTTACATTTGCTTGAATCCGCATGGAAATACATCTAGATAAAGAGAATCTAGATCGTATACTGCTAAAACATAAATATTTTCATTGGGTTCAAATATTGGACTGTGAAAAAGGTGTCACACATGATCCAGGAGGATCCCAAAAGACCAAAATTTTGAAGTCCTCAAATCTCAATGAAACCTATCTCAAACCAAAGACTTTGTTGTTCTGAATCCAACGACACGAAGGACAACTCAATCCAACACTGTATGTGAAAGTTATGGCCTGTTGAAGGTTTTGGAAAAAAAAAAATCATAAGTAGGACCCACAAACTACCATGTGGCAGCTGATGCCAGGAATACGAAGGATGATGTGACAGTATAGTCAGTGGGATGTGAACAAAATAATGATTGGGATGTGGAAGATGACGTCAGTAGTACGGATGATGCTAATAGTACAAATGACACAGTTAGGAATGTATCGATCAATGGGAGGCTGACATGTGGCAGTACAAACAACCCTGTCAACAGTATGTTAGTATCAGTGCCAATAGCACAGACTAGTCATATTGTGCCACATCTCACTGACTGGGTATGACTGGGTGTGAAGTGGACCAATGAGGTGGAGCCATGTGGCCAAATAAGAATGTGCCATATGGCACCCAGTTGGCAGTGGAACTGATTGAACTAACCAAGTGACAAACTTTTGATTCAACGATCTTTGTCAATAACAAAATTGTCGCATAGTTAATTTTGTCGGTGACCCTTAACGAACGTCGGTGGATTGACGAGTGAATGGATGAACTATTTGTATTTTATATAAAAAATAAACATGGTTGGGAGGTTTGCAGGGTTTAACTCACAACCTCCAGTGAATTAATATGCCTCCCAACCACCAGGCCACAAGTGGGTTGTTAAAACTAATGGCCGTCATTTTGTATAAAAGTCGCCCATTCGCCGAGTCAAGGAAGCAAGAGGTCGTGTTACAGTGTGAGAGGGACGAACCAGAGGAACTAGGAGGCGAATTGTGCATAGGTGAGCATGATTTTTGAGGGAAAATGTAGGGAATGTTCTACATGAATATTCCTTGAATATTCCTATGAGGAATCTTGTTGGGAATCTTTAGACTCTCTAGCACCCCAAAGGTCACAGTGACATAATTTGGCCAACTTTATAGTCAAATTTCACGATTTTTAGCCAAGAATTCAACTGTGTAGTCCTTTTCTTCATTTGAGTAGCCAAGTTTTTGCCCATCTCCATAATAGAATCTTGTGAGGAATCTAAAAGATTCCCAGGGAGCTTAGAATTTTTTTGTGACAAAAAGGGATGGTGTTTATACTCAAATTTCATGATTTTTCTTTGGGAATGGTGTAGATAATTTTCTAATTCAAGCAGCCCATTTTCAGTCCAAAACCAAATATGGAGGTATAAGGTGTATTTTTTCCATGTATTCATTTTATTTTTTTGTCTATAAATGAAGAGGCCTCCCCACTTTGGGCAGGGCTTAGATATGTAGTCCACATTGGACGAACTCTGTTATCAAGTTTTGTGTGTTCCTTACCTTTATGGTTTCCTTTGATTTTACTATTCTTTAAAGTGTATGCACATGTGCTTTTCATGCTCTTTTTACATCATATTCTAAATTCATTAATGAAGTAAAAGATCCTTGATCAAGTTTGGTATCATATCAGGACTTCTACTATTGTGAATTGCGAGTGTATGATAACCAAGGAAAAAATCCAAAAGGATGAAGGTAAACTTAAGTCCTTTTATCTAGAAGCAGGGCATGCAACATGAAGAAGGAAAATGGCAAATCATAATGCTCATATGGAGGAAGAGCAAGCTTTTTGAAAATACTTTTACACCATGGCCGACAAAGTCAACAAATTGTTTGCAAAGTACGAGAATATAATGGTAAAGAAGGAGAAGAAAGAACCAACATAAGCTCATGCTTCAGTAATCAAGAAGGAGGAGAGCCTCCTGAACCCCATATCCACCTGTTAGTGAATACTGCACTTCTTCTTCATCTTCTCATCATTATTTTGACATAAAAGCTCATAAAAAGCCTCTTTTCAAGTTAGATGTAAAGTTTTATTTTCTTATGTTTATTGGAGAATCCAATGCAAAAACATTGAATAATTGGATTAGACAAATTGAAGTGTATTTTCATATTCAATAGATTAAAGAAGATGACGCCAAGATCCAGTTAGCATCTCTTCGACTGGAAGGCATCTCTCTCATATGGTGGGAGAGAAAACTTTAGAAAGGTGGTAAGCATGTGGTTAAACTCATTTCTTCCTAGTCTGATTTTGTTTCTGTTGTAAAAGGACAATTTTATCCATTACCATATCGGCATAAATCCATGATAGAATGGAAACATTTGAAACAAGGAAAAGTTTAAAATGTTCAAATCTTACAAAAGAATTTAGAAAGCAAACTTTAACACTGGGAATTCCTTTAGATTCACCTGATACTTTGATGAAGTATATTGGTTCTTTACATGATTATCTCTGACATTCTTTGTTATTGTTTGAACCCACTATTCTTGACCCGGCTATTATGAAAGCCATTCACCTTGAAATCAGGGGAAAGTATGAACATGGCAATTATGAAAAGAAGGCAGTGACAATAAGGAAAAAGGAAGAAAATCCTTCTTGTACCCAACATGAAAAAGAAGGGCATGATGAGGATCATTGCTGGAAACTAAATCTGGAATTGAATCCAAAGAGGAGTGAGAGAAAATTGAAGCAAAAGACGGTTGCTACCGTGCAACAAGACTGTGAATATAATTCAGAATATGAGGAGAAGGCCACAACTGGTAGATTTGTAGGTGTTGGAGTAATTGACCCAGGGTCTGATTCAAGAGATGGGATGAATATCACAACTATCGAGATTTTAGGTGATGGACCTATTGACTTGGGATATGATTCAGGAAATGAGATGAAGATTGCAGCAAATGTTGTGCCAAAGATGAGAAGAACACCAAAGACCACATGGCTCCAAGAACTTGACAAGATCAACCAAAGCATTAAAGAAGATAATGTTGAACTAAGGATACTTCTAGAAAAAGAAGAGGAGGAGAAACAAAGATTGCAACATTAGTTGCAAAACAAGGAGGAGGCCTTAGAAAAGTTGCAATGTGACAAACAATCATCATCCACTTTGGATTTGAAACCTGAGGTAAAAATTGATTCTTCAATTCCATGTCCTTTTTATGATGATGATTTCGCTGCTTTTGAGAAACACAATACAAGAATTGGTTCAAAATTGATGAAGAAAATGCGGTATCAAGGAAAAGGCCTCGTAATTAATGGCGAGAGAATTGTGAAACCCATAAAGGTAGAGTAATTACCTCGTTATGCAAAACTTTGTTATGTCATAAAGGAGGTTGGAGAATGTTCCAAGACAACCGGTGATTGATCAACGATGGATGTTGAGAGCATATCACAACATTCCAGTGGTAGAGAGAATTCTAAAGGAAGAGCTAAGGCTAGCTCTCCTCAACAGAGTCACACCAGAGACAGTCGTTCAAATATGGTTAGGAAAGTATTGAGGAGGAAGAACCATTGTAGCCATTGTAACAAGCATGGACATCAGAGAGCCACATGTTAGGATCTCCATCCAGAGTTATGTCCCGAAAATCTACATCCGGAATTGGAAGAATTTTTAATTAGCGTGTCCTAGCCTCCATTGTAAATAACATGTCACAAAGTTATTTATAGAAGTGGTGAATGTATAACATCACTTGTATATGTGACATAGTGATATTTTGGCCTTTTAATTGATAGCATGGGTTTTGGTTTCTGATGTAAAGTTGACCATGAGTGTGTTATAAAATCTTGGCAAGTACAGGGTTTTCTTGGGTTATGATTGGTCTTGTAATTGCACATGTATTAGTAGTTACAGGTTTTCATATGATATAGGTGATGGTTTCATAATTCCGAGTTCTGAAGTATAAAGGTGAAGGACAGGGCAGGTGGCATTTCAGGGCATCTCTTGAGTAGATAAAAAGTGTAGTCATGTTTTATGCTTTTGGAGGACCAAAAGCTCCTATATGGGGAGGAATGGTCCAGGAGGATCCCAAAAGACCAAATTTTTAAAGTCCTCAAATCTTAGTGAAACCTATCACGAATTTGAGGGCTTGTTTTCTAAATCCAAGGACGTGAATGACACCTTAATCCGACACCATATGCGAAAGTTATGGCCTGTTGAAATTTTTGGAAAACATAAAAAGGTTTGCAAGGAGGACTCAAAGACTACCACATGTTAGCTGATGTCAGTAGTACATATGCTGACATTAGCAGTATGGATGATGATGTGGTAGTACAGTCAATAGGATGTGACCCAATCCATGGTCAACATGTGGCAGATGACATCAATAGTATGGATGACATCAGCAATATGGATGGCACGGCCAGTGACGTATTGACAAATGGGAGGTAGAAAAAAGGCAATACAGACAATCTCGTCAACAATGGTGTCAACAGTATAAACCAATTAGACTATGCCACATGTCACTGAATAGTCATAAATGGGCGTGAGGTGGACCAATGAGGTGGAGCCATGTGTCCGAATCAGAATTTGCCATGTGGTGCCTAATTGGTAGCCACATCGATAAAACTAACAGAGTAAAAATTCCTCTAGTCAAGGGTTTCTGGAAATGACCAAATTGTTGCTTCGTTAATTTTTTCAATGACCCTTAAAGGACATCGACGAATAGTCAGGTGGTTTCCCAAATGTTTTGTTTTTATATAAAAAATGAATGTGGTTGAGAGATCCGCGGGTTTTAACCCATGACATCTGGCCTATTAATAAGCCGCCCAACCACCAAGGCACAAGTGGGTCATGTTGATAGTACTGGAAATCCGTCAACCAAAGGGTCTTCCTAATGTGAAGTCCTAATTAGACCTCACACTGTTTGGTGAAGGAGACCCATTTGGAATATTCGCCCAGTTTCCATATATCTCAAATATATGCCTTAGCTCTAAATATCATCATGGGAGAGGAATTCCATGGTGTCTTTGAAAGAAATGGAGTTGTGCCTTGTGAGTGTGCACTTGTGGTTGTTTCAAGGTTCTTCTATTGCAAACGGGGGAGAAAATTGAGCCTCTAAGTTAGAGGTAGTCTTACCACACAGGAAGAGACATACATGAAACAGAAGGGTTTGTCCAACATCTAGCAAAATAGTCCACATCGTATGCGATGATCTTGAAAACCAAAAAATAGGGAAATATTTGTCTAATATCCCATGGAATAGTCCACAAGGATGGGACAACAATAAAAACCATTACAACACATTCTCAATAATATAATCATTAAAATAACTGAAATAATTCAACTATCTTAGAACATGTGAAAGGAAACATGAAATACAAACATCCACATAATAGTATTACAAACATTCATAGTCCATGAATGAAGAATGTACTAGCCTTTAAGGCTTTTGTTATTAAGTAAAAGTTCTGAGACACATGTTTACAATGTACATCACTAGCCCCAATAGTGGGACATTGGAGCCACTCCTTGCTCCTCAAAGAACTAGCTAATCTCTCTAATGCCTTGCGGGAAGAGCCAAGGTGAAAAATTCCTTTGCTCATACAATGAGGAGGTATATATTACCAAGGGGTTATGCTTCCGCTTTGTGAATCTTTGATTACCCTCATGACTGTTCAACTTCCTATGAATTTTCAACTTACATGACTCTCCATATTCATGTGTGTCATTTGGACTTCCACTTTACCATACATTTGAATATAATTACATGGTCCACAAGAGTGATGTGGCATATGACCACTCATGACATGACATGACACTACTGACATGGACTGCTTGGTGATGTGGCAATGTTAAGTGATTGTTGTTGTTGACTTTTGGATGTCTTCTTGGATATGCTTTCTCTTTTCCTCTGCATGGCTTGGTGATGCAGAGTCTTCAATGATGTTTAGTCTTGGTTGGTAGTTGAAAATGTGTGTCCCTTTTCTTTGCTTTGATAGATTAGCTTGCATGTTTCAGATGAAAATATGACATTTTGCATCCTCCTCTTTTGCAACTTCTTCTTCATCATCCAGTCATGGTGTAAAAGAGTACCTACATCTGCAACTCACTCGTGATGAGATGAAATCAATCTTAAAACCCCTAGCCTAAGATAGAGCATTTCGATTCATGAATTGTGTTGAGACAGGGTGATACATTAGGAGATAAGGCCTAGTGACTGCAAAATTTCAAGGTTGAAATAGACAAGGTTCAAGGTTGATCACTAAGATTGCGCAGTGTGAAACTCATGCCAAACTAAGGGAAATTTTTGCTCAGTCCTCATTGAGGGAAAAAAATTATATAGTGCCCACTGAGGGAAAAATTGTGCAGTCCCCACTGAGGGAAAAAATTGTGTAGTTCAAGCAAGAAGTGGAGGCTACAGGATGGGGCCCTAGAAGGAAAAATTGCATATTTTCTGGAAGTAAATGGGACTGAGCAACCGAGACTACACAATTCCCAGCTTAAGGAGTCTTGAAGGACAGAACTGTGCAATTTCTAAAGGTAGTGGGGGTCGTATGAGGGAAAGGACACTAACAGGAGCATCTGCAAAATTTTGGATGCCAATGAAGGTTGGGATTTTGTGCATTGTGCAGTTCCAGTAGACAAGGGAAAATATTGAGTGTTGAAGATGCGATGTGCGTAGTTCAAGGTGGACTATGAGACACAACTATGCAATTCTGGAGGTCAAGGTTAGGAGTTGGGCTCAGGAATTGCACAGAGCAACAGCCATGGAGGAAAGGTATTATGTATTGCAAAGTTCCAAGTATCTAGGTAACATATTAGAGGGCTAAGACTATGCAATGCACAGTTCAATCATGGCATAGTGAAGCTAAGTTGATTGGTCGGGAAGATTTTCTGAAAAATGGCTAAGTGTGGGATAGGTGATGGACTATGATGAACCTTGACTGTGAACACACACATAGCATACTTTGACGACATGACAACATAAATCATCAAAACAAAAAAACAAATCATTTTCCTTTGTGTGATTGCCTCATGACAAAATACAATAAGCCCAACACTTAATATAGCCTTTAGGACAACCTTTATGACACTTGTGTGACAATGCTCATGACTTTGTGTATGGATGTGACATATGCTTACATGGTTGGGACAACTCATATACATAAATACCAACCTTGAAAACCATCATAACATTCTCGCAAATGTTGTACAACAGTCAAACATGCCAAAATATGATAGTTAACCCAACATGCAAAAGGGACCAAAGAACTATGAGAAAGCTCATGAAATGAGCTCTAGTGTTTGCAAAAACAATGTACAATACTAAGGAAGGCTTCGAAATTTGAGTTTAAGCCAAAATTTTGGAAGGTGTTGCAGTAGTTACAACACTTAGTGACACACTGGTTGAACTCTAGCTTCTCTGTATTGGTTAATTTCTTTCGTGCAGGGCCTTGTTTCTTCAGGGAGTATTGATTCATTGTGCAGATTACTTTGGCCTTCCCACTTACCCCATGAACAAACATGGTCCATCTATACCTTTTCAGTCGTACACAACATAAGGTTCAACATAATGACAATGTTTTGAGTTGGGAAGGGTAGTGTGGCTTGAGAGCTTAAGATTTTCAAAGTATAATTTTTCATCTCTGGTGTCACTTTAACCAACAGCTTTGGAAAGTACCCCGACGGAGTCACGCAGGAACATAAACATTGCTCCACTGCCAGCAAGCCTGCAAAGTACACTGACAAAGTTTCTTGCTTCATGTCTCTACATAGGAAGCCTTTCTCTTCTTTCTTATTTATTTATTTATTTAAAGAGAACTATTCATTGGTACTTTTTTATTTTGGGGTGGAAAAGGGATCATTACATATTGATATAAAAAGAGGTTGTTCCTTCAGAGAATCATATAGAGACCCCTGATTTAGGTTTACTCGTTTAGATCTTTCCCCTTCTCCATTTCTACTAGTTAGATAAGCTTGATAACACCAAAGCAAAAAAATCAAGTATAGGCATGAAGTTTTCGGACTAGACATGGATTCATGGTTGGACCAAAACTCTCCTTACAGACGAATAGTATTTTCCATCAAAACTTCATCGAACAAAAGATGTAACCAACACAAGGAAGATGAAAAAAATGCTATAAAAGTGCTAAAGTGTCGCAAGAATCTTTATAGTTCGGCCACACACATACCAAAAATCCACAACATGTCCAGACACAACACTTATCACACGATGAAAACAAAAGAGGCAAACAACAAGAAAGAAAAACAAAAGAAAAAAATAAAAGGAAAGACAACACACAACAAGGGAATAAAATAAGAAGACAAGCAAAATAAGCTAAACCAAAACATAATGTAAGAGAAAGTATGGAAAGACAAGAGAGAGTTAAGAGAACAACACAGGATGGGTGAGAGAAGGAAACTAAGGTGCAACTAATCCTACTCCTAAACTAACAACTAGGAGGTCAAGGTCATGTATAATGGAATTTCCAATGAAGCCACTGCATTTGTTCCCAACCTACATTCACAAAGATACAAACAGTTAAGACATATAAAGTGATGTGCAACAGAAAATATAATAAATTGAATAACTTGCACAAGAAAAGGAAGGTCTTTCCTATGAGAAGAAAGGTGTGTCACAACCACTACTTTCATTCAATTCACATGCTTACCTTTCCGATGAATACCAATTTTCAACAAACCTCAGAATCTTCTTGTGGATGTGTCTTAATCTATACCAATCTCCTTAGCAAGCACGAGGAAAGATTGAAACTTGTTGTTTGCTACAGAGCTTTCCAAGTAAGATTGTTTTAGCCATTTAGCAATTGGATCATATAATTCATGAGGGCCCTCTTGAAAACCCTTAAATCTTGGAAAAGGTGGATTTTCAATTAGAGGAGTGGTATCACGATGGGAATGTTGAAAGGAAAAATAGATCTGATAATACTCAGCAGTCATGCCAAGACAATGAGGACCCGACATAGCTATCAATGAAGGTCGAAGTGTTTCAACTGCTCGACACAAATCTGAACAGTGAAATATTGAACGATGAAGGTGAAGAGATGAAAAACAATTGTCCTTAGATGTGTTGATGGGAAAAATATAGGTTGAATGATACTCATCAAGTACAGAAAAATGGTCAGATGTGCTAATTGAAGCGTTAGATTCTTGGTTTAAAATGAACAAAGGTAAATCGACTTGACCAGTTTTGCAAATGTTTCTAATAAAATAATCATCTTCTTCATGTGATTAATATGACAATCCATTTCTTCGTAACTAGTAACATTCTGCACTAGCATAGTAATCATTTGGAGAAGTGGGAAGGGATGCTAGTATAGTAGGTACATGACACCAATCAGCATGGAATGAACAGAAAGGAGATTGATTCACACAATAATCTGTTCATACATTCACACTCAAGAGGGTTTCAGGTGCAATGAAGGACAATATTTGAGATATGATATTCATAAGGAAATCTAGGAGATTCTCATCATGAAATGCATAAGATAGATATGATTCCTTCAACCAAATATGGTATTTGAAATGATCAACTTCCATGAGAGTTACACATTCTAAACTCAAGTTTGTTGCAAGAGACTTGCATGAAGATGAATGAACCAGAAAATATTCTTGAGTCTGGTCAGAATTAAAATCTCGAGAGTTTGAAAGATTACATCCGAAATACCAAAAATCTTTGAGAAAGATATTTACACTGAATGAAACCATGAAAAACGAAGGATTGTGTGAGAGAAACTAGATCTAGCTTAGTTCACGGGGCTTACCAGAGTTGCGAAATCCTGACATAACCATCAACAGAAGTTGAAGTGCTTCGACTCCCTAGCAGGTCTTGGAACTTACCAGGATTGTAGAATCACAATTTGAAGCTTGAAGCAAATCATGCATGGTTTGAGGATAGTTGTTTTTGCTGGTTTCAATACTACTCACTAGATGGAAGCCATCTCTGTCACATGTTTCACTATATTTTTCAACTTCAACAATCATATTACTCAAATGGAAAGGCTCTTTTTATAGAAAATTCAAATATAAATGAATCGAGGAAATTTTATGGGTAAGCTTATTTTAATAGTTGTCTTCCTACGAGAAAAGAGATGATGAGGGATGGGAAGGGTACTCTATGTTTTGACTGCTTACAATCCCATCATGGACAACCTCGTCAGCTTATGATAACTCATCGGATGAAGAAACTGAATAGCATGGAGTATCTCCACCGTAGGTAGATGCATTGCAATCGGATGAACACAAGGGACAATCAGGTGAAGAGAAAGTTTCAATAAACACATCTTATTTAACTGAATCCGATTTTGGATAAGAGGAAAGTTGTTCATGAGAAACTAAAAGATCAGATGATACACTTAGGCATTCGTTACTGTGTACATGAGAAAAATTAACATCATCAAAATGATTGTTTCCCAAGGCTAAAATTTGATTGAAATAATTGGTTACATTTGACTCATTACCAAGATTGGAAGCTTCAAAATCATCCAAGAATGGAAGCACATCATCTTGACATGAATGATCTTGAAAAACATAAGAAATATTGGAAGAACCTTCACCTTCCTGCTCCTCTACCTATGTAGATTGACTTCCTTGTACCTGGTCACAATTTGAACTAGCAATGTGAAAATCAAGAGAGTTTGGAAGACACGCTAGTGGAACAGATTGCGCAAGTGGATCATGGTATAAAGAATCATGGCATATAGATGATAGAGGATAGCATAAGACCATATCATATTTGATACTAGAGTTACAAACAGTGACATCATCTTGTAAAGTGGACGAGTTAGTCTTCGCTATAGGCCTCATAATCCATTCTTGAATTTCCTCCATTCAATTTGAGTCATGAAAGGTAGGAGAATAATGATAACATGGATTGGCAATTTCATGTGCGAGATTTTCAACTTTGTTACTAATGCAGAGAGGCACCCCTATCGGAACTGGAAAAGGAGGAGGAAAAAGAACAAAAGGAACAATAAATTCCTCCTCTAAAAAGAGAGGTGTCTCATGATTCGCAAGAGGTGGGGAAGAAGAAAAATCAGGAGGTTCAGGTTCATGTGTGAAGCAATAAGAACCAAGTGCTAAAAATCTTTTTTCTAGAATTCCCAATTCAAATCTTCTTCTCAAAATTTCATAGAAAAGGTGAATGAATCGATTAGAAAAATTATCAATTGATTCATTAGGCTCCATTTGTGGGGCCCCTCCTTCGACTCTGGATTTATTGCAATTATGAATTTTAGTTGACTTTTTGATTCCGATGCGACTTATCTTTTTGGAGCTGACATAACAAACTACGCAAGCCTCCTAGCGAAGCCAACATAAATCCTATCCAAATGCGAAAAATAAGAGGGCGTTTTCATCATGGTGGTATACCAGCCGCCTATTTCGAAACTTCCAGTTCCAATCGGATTAAGAGATTGATTCTTTTACAATTTCAGTAATTATACCCACTGAAGGCTTGGTGAAGCTCCCCAAGGAAGTGATGAAGGGAATGAATGGAAGTGGGTGGAAAGATATGGCACCACCGATTAGCATGAACTTCAAGGGTGAGGAAGGAAAGCACCAAGCCAACTCGTCATCATCGATTTCATAAGATTCACAAAATTTGAGAAAATTAGAAATGTGCTCGGTTATGGATGTTCCTTCCTCGCCATCAAACTTTAAGTGGGACAAGTGATCGAGAGGCTCATTGGAGGCTAAAAATTGATGAAGGGAAAAATTGGACAAACAACTTGGGAGTATGATTTGTGTATGAGCCCTTTTAGATAAGAGATTCAAATGAGATGTAATGGGCTTAGCTTGCCAACTGGCCCTCCTTCCAGTGCCATTTCATGATAGTGCTGGAAATCCATCAACTGAGGGGTCTCCTCAATTTGAATTCTCAGTTAGACGTCACATCATTTGGTGTAGGATCCCCATCTAGAATATTGACATGGTTTCCATATATCTCAAATATATGCCTTGGCTTTAACTTTTGACACGAGACATGGATGCAATGGTGTCTTCGAAAAGAAAGGGAGGTGCTCCTATTGAGTGTGTAGTTGCGACTGTGTCAAGGTTCTTATACTGCAAAGAAGGGAGAAAGCAAGCCTCTAAGTGAGAGGTAGTAGTACGACCTAGGAAGAGACACACATGAACTCGAAGAGTCTGTCCAACATCCAGTGGAATAGTCCATAGTGGATGCAACGATATTTACTACCAACAAATAGGGAAATATCTATCTAATATCCTGCGGAATAGTCCACAAGGATGGGACAACAATAAAAACCATTACAACACATTATCAATAAGATAAGAACTAAAATAATTGAAATAGTTCAACTATATTAGCACATGTGAAAGAAAACATGAAATACAAACATCTGCAGAATAGTCTTACAAACATTCATAGTCCATGCATGAAGAACGTGCTGGCCTTGAAGGCTTTTTTTATTAAGTAAAATTTCCAAGACACATGTTTACAATGTACATCACTAGCTCCAATAGTGAGACATTGGGGCCACTTATTTCTCCTCAAAGAACTAGTTGATCTATCTAATTCCTTATGGGAGGAGCCAAGGTGAAAAATTCCTTTGCTTATACAATGAGTGGGTATATATAACCAAGGGGTGATGCTTCCCCTTTGTGACTCTTTGACTACCCTCATGACTGTTCAACTTCCTATGACTTTTCAACTTACATGTCTCTCCATATTCATGTGTGTCCTTTGGACTTCCACTTTACAATACATTTGAATATAATATACATTGTCCACAATAGTGATGTGGCATATGGCCACTCATGACATGACATGACATGAAATTGTTAACTGGACTACTTGGTCATGTGGCAATGTCAAGTCATTGTTGTTGCTGAGTGCTAGATGTCTTCTTGGATATGATTTCTATTCTCCTCCACATGGCTTGGTGATTCAAAGTCTTCAATGATCTTTAGTCTTGGATGGTAGTTGCAAACTTATGTCCCTTTTCTTTTATTTGATGGATTATCTTGCATGTTTCAACTGCAAAGATGTCTTTCTGCATGCTCCCCTTCTACATCTCATTCTTCATCATCCTATCATGGTGTAAGAGAGTAATTGCATTTGAAACTCACTCATGATGAGATGATATCTGTCTGAAAAACCCTAGTCTAAGATAGAGAATTTGGATTCATGAACTGGGCCAGGACTGGGTGACAGGTCAGGAGAGAAGGCCCAATGATTGTGGAATTATGTAGTTCAAGTAGCCAAGGGTCAAGCTTGATCACTGAGACTATGCAGTGCATAACTCAGGCTAGACTGAGGGAAATTTATGCACAATCCTCATTGTGTGAAAAAATTTTGCAGTTCCCACTGAGGGAAAAAATTACGTAGTCCCCAAGGAGGGAAAAATTTCCGCAGTCCCCACTAAGGGAAAAATTTGTGTAGTGTTCACTAAGGGGAAAAATTACGCAGTTCAAGTAGGTAGTGGAAGTTGTGGGATGGGGCCATGGAAGGAAAACCTGCACAATTTAAGGAGGTAAGTGGGACTGGGAAACTGAGACTGTACAATGTTCATCTCAAGAAGGCTTGAAGGACAAAACTAAGTTTCTAGAGGCAATGGAGTCCGACTAAGGTAAAGGACATTAAGAGGAGAATCTGCATAGCTTTGGGTGCCAAGGAAGGTTGGGCTTCTGCATACTGTTTAGTTCCAACATACAAGGGAAAATCTTGAGGGTTGAAGATGCTAATTGCGTAGTTCAAGGTAGATTGGGAGGCAAAATTAGGCAATTTTGGAGGTCAAGATTAGGAGTTGGGCTCAGGAATTACATAAAGAAGGAGCCGTGAAGAATAGGGACTACACATTGTGTAGTTCCAAGCAGCAATATCATAACTTAGAGGGATGCAAATATTCAGTTGCACAGTTTAGTTGGGGCCCGGTGAAGCTAAGTTACTTGTTCGGGAAGATTTTTCAAAAATGGCTAAGTGTGGGATAGGTGATGGCCTGTGATGAACCTTGATTGTGATCACACACATTGCATACTTTGATGACACGACAACATAGAACATTGGAACACAAAAACAAATAATTTCCCTTTGTGTGGTTGCCTCATGACAAAATACAACAAGCGTGACACTTAAGATAGGCTTTAGGACAACCTTTACAACACTTGTGTGATAGTACTCAAGACTTTGTGTATGGATGTGACATATGCTTACATGGTTGGCACAACTCATGTACACAAAGACCAACCTTTGAAATCATCAGAAAGGGATCACAAACATTGTACGACATTCAAGCATGCCAAAATATTAGAGTTAACCCAACATGCAAAAGGGCCCAAAGAACTGCAAGAAAGCTCATGAAATGAGCTCTAGTGCTTGCAACGACAATGTAAAAGAGCAAGGAAGGCTCCAAAATTTGAGCGCAAGCCAAAATTTTGGAGGGTGTTGTAGTAATTACAATAGGTCATTAAAACTAATGCTTGCTATTTTGTATAAAATTCATCCATTCACCAAGCTAAGAAAGGCGGAATCTGCATCGTATTGTGAGAGGGCCAAACCAAAGGAAATAGGAGCGGAAATGTTCACGGACAGGCATGATTTTTGAGGGAATATGCAAGGAATATTTTATAAGAATATTCCTTGGAATATTCATGTGAGGAATCTTATAGGTAATCTTTAGATTTCCTAGAGCCCCATAGGTCACAATGATAAAATTTGGCAAACTTTATGGTCAAACTTCATGATTTTTCATCAGGATTTCAACCATGCAATATATTTCTTCATCTGTGCAACCAATTTTTACCCACATATAGAAGATAATATTTTGAGGAATCTAAAAGATTGTTAGGGAGCCCATATTTGACAGTGACAGAAAAGGGGTTGTGTTTATACTCAAAATTCACAATTTTTTGTCAAGAATTTGATGGTGCAGATGATTTTATGATCCAACCAACCCATTTTCATGCCATCCCCATATTTTGAGGTGTACGGTGTATTTTTTCCATGTATTCATTTGATTTTGTTGCTAATGAATGAAGAGGCCTCCCCAGTTTGAGCAGGGCCTAGAGACATAGTCCACAATAGATGAATTTCATTATCAATTTTTGTGTGTTCCTTGCCTTTATGGTTGCCTTTGATTTTCCTCTTCTTTAAAGTGTATGCACATGTGGTTTTCATGCTCTTTTTACATGAAATTCTAAATGCATCAATGAAGTAAAAGATCTCATATCCACACACATTTCCAAAGTTGACATCTACAAAACACCTTCCCACATATAAGAAATAATCCAAAAGGGAAAAATGGGTTAGATCGTAAAACAAAATGTTTGTAACCTTTTGAACCCATTATATTGGAGAAAAAGAAGGGGAGCTCGAAAAGAACCCCATAAAACAAGATGATATGAGTACCCAAGTTTGTAATGGACCCACTCCCCTTGTGCCAAATGGTACAAATTTAGATCTGACCCATATCTCAGAACATCATAGATTTTTGTTATACAAAGAGGATAGGATGGTGGGCACAAAGAGAGTACATTTATCATAAAGTTTAGATTTAGACAAAGAACAAACTCCTATAGTGACAATGAATGACCTAGAAATGTTACTTGTTAACCCTCCTTCAGGTGGATGACAGAAGGTCTAGAGAAAGAAGGGAAAGAAAGAGAAGTTAAGTGATTTCTATAACACTTAACTTATTCTTTGTAATTTTCATTTTTTATTTTTCTTTTTGCGACTGAGCCAAGAGGCCACCCATACTTGAATTCTTATAGCATCTCCAAAATGTAGTTTTTTCCATTGCAATTAAATTACGGTTTTTTTTCCTAGGAAAATAATATATATGATTATTTAATATTAATGTAATTAGAAATGATTACCAAGGACTTAAAATTTCATTATTTATTTAATTTATTGTGATTACATATTACTAATGTGATTAGAAATGATTACTTAGGACTTACAGATTTATTATTTATTTAAGTTATTGTGATTGTAATTATATTTTTTAACGTTAACGTTTTATTAATTATTATTAATGTGATAATTTATTGAGTTTAGCTTGAGGTTGGAAGGTGTGCTATTTTAAGAGAGTGTTATTTTTTCCATTAATAATTAGTTCTAAGTTGAATTTTTAATTAGTGTACTGTTGTATCGACATTGGGGCTTGAAAAATATAATTTACCATTAGTATCATTTTCAAAAGTAAGATATAATAGGGCCTTTGCTATTCCTCTTGAGGGTTTGATGGCATATACTTTTGAGGGATGTAAGGTTAAGAGGTATTATCATTTGGTTTTCTCTCCTCAATCACTTTAAAACCTTCCCTCCACAATCTCTAATTTATTCATTGTACGCCTCCCCACCTTTCAATATGATCGAGAACGAAGTGGAATTCACAGTGGATCCTCTAAAGGGGATAAATATTTGTAGTGGCCCTTATACCGTCCCTCCATGACTATCTCCATCCATATGTTCAAATCCAAGGGGGGGCTAACACATTTGACATTGGATGTAGACACTACAAGGTACCCTCCACAACTCATGATTCCCCACACACCTATGAACTTGGTACCCACCTTGTCATTCAAGCTAGTCATTTTCACAACTATTTTCTCCCCTACCAGTCTTCTTGGTGAATATTAAGTTTGACACTTTATCCCATTGCAAGAATTTTCCTGTTATCCCCCTCCAAAAATAGTCTCCCACATGCCAAAAACCTAGTTTTCAGAGTAGTTTACTCACACTGAAAAAGTTTAGCGGTGGCAGTTACTCTTCCCACCCAAGCCCCTCCTCACATCCACTTGTCAATGGACCTCCCAAGAAAAACTAGAAGTGAATCAAATGAAACGTTGAAGAGCCTCCTTTGTTTTGGGTAAAAATTTGCCTCTAAATAACATCCATGAAATGGATAAGTCAGTCATTTTTGGCAATTTTTCAATTAGGTGTATGTCCATGGTGATGGACAGAAAGTGGAATGAGCATAATATCCAGTAGCTCCTTGGTTGTGTCCCCAAATGCATGATTTTGGTAAAGGGATAGATGGGGTGGATTACATAAATAGAGGAATATGCCCAAAAAATCACAAGGGGAATATTTTTATGGGTTCATCAAATAATTGGCTATTTATTTTTTGCGCCTGATTGGAAAAATTATCTCTCTTTCCCATCTGGGTTTGCTTACCTAGCCTTCCTTGGATCTTCTTGTCTAAAGATGTTTTTAAATAAATTGGAAATACATTAAGGTTTTACTATAAAGTGAACATATCCTTCCAACAAAGCAGCTATATGGGTATGGATCACATTGTTATAGGATTAAACCTCTCCAAAGGGTTATTGACTTTCGCTTTGATTAGCTCTAGAACATTGAAGCATCTGCAGAGCATGGATTATGAAGGGGTGATATAAAAATGCATACAATGTCAAGCCCATGTACATATAAGTAAGGATTGTTCCCTCAACAACAAATGGATTTGAAAGGATTCATTATATTCATTCTCCCCACCTCCTTATCCACCAACAATTGCGATGACAATTCAAAATCAAGGAATTTCACAATAGTTGGTTTTGACTTTTGTGGTGAATGACTCCTTGGAGACCACCCCTAGTCCTGTTCAACCTCAACTTAATATATCATCAATAAAATATTTTAATCCTTTGGCCTCTTAAGAGGGCCCTCCCTCCCAATATATATACACTCTTCCCCCTAGATCCATGTCTCCTACTCTTCATTTTTCTTCAACTCCTACCCGCGTTTCCCTTTGCCCCTCCCCTATGGATACTGGAGAATTTCTAGCCACTCTATTTAGCATCTCTCTCCCTATATCCTCCACCATGTTCTCCTTTTGTCCAACTTATCCTTCTCTTCCTTTCTCTTCTCCCCTAGCTTATGTTTCCTTACTAACCTTTCTCCACTCTTAAGTTCGCCCAACCCCTCTATTCCACTCCACTCATTACAATATCCACTTATTATCTATTTCTTCTTTCACTCCCTCCTTATACTCTCTGAAACATATCCTAAATGAACTTGGAGGGGAACTAGGTTGCTCTCATAATGGTGCCTTCAAGCCCACGGGTCCATAGCACAACAATAGGCTCTTATATAAATATTTTTAGGGAAACAAAAATCTATTCTTCATGCCCTACATTGATTTCAAAATGGAATTTTTAGCCCTTAAATTGCATAGGTTTAGGCAATTTGGAAAAAAATGGATATTTAGTAGACTCATCAATTTACATTCCCCCCATATCCTCTTCCTTTAGGAATCTATGATGGATGGATATGAGTTTATTGCTCTACTAAAATACTCTCTTTCCTATTTGGATTTCATTGTATCTTATACTTTTGAATATCATGGGGAATCATCAGTATATGGAACACCCACTTTGTTTTCCTAAATAATCCTTAGCCTTTTTTATCAGGCCTTAGTGTTGATATACATTCTTTGGATTTGGAAATGTCTTTAATATCTGCCAATATATATGGACCTTTCTCTAAAATATAGGAATTTTGGTCATATTTCTCAAAATTCCCATCCCTAGATTCTAGTCAACTTATAGTTAGAGGAGATCTTTTTTCTCTATGGATTGTTGTGATCTAGGGGCATTTAATTGTCATTAACCCCCCTAAGGAATTATTTCTATATATGTTTTATGATATTGGTCTATGTGACATCGTCCCTGCCAAACTCATTCCCATGTGGACCAACAATAGGGCTAGTTGTGCTCAGATCACATAATGGTTGGATGAAAACGTATTTTAGACACAAACCTCAAAATGAGACAATGGTCCAATGTTGGGGGAGACTCTCATCACAATCCTATTCTCCTAGATTTTGAACCTTTCCCCTATAAACCTCCTAATACTTTTAAATTGAATCCTTCTCAGTTCGAAGATACTTCTCTCCATGATAGCTCTAAAGTAGAGCTAGACTCACATCTCCCTTTCTCTTCCAGAATGATCCTTATCCAATTTTGACTAAATTTAAAATAGTCAAAAGTTATCATCTCAACATGGGAAAAAAAAAGAGAAGAAAACTTCAAATCCTTGGATAACATATAGGCTAAGTTGAAAGATAAATGTGAATAGGAATTGTCTGAGAACACATTGATTGACCATCAAGATACTATAAAATATATGGAAGAATAGAGGAGAAAAACCATTCTATATAGGGCGAAATAATGGAGAATGTAGAGTAGACCCTCAAGCTTCAAGAAATGATGACTTTTAGAGTCAGTATTTTCATACTGCCATCAGTGATAAAAAATCCTCTTTTATATCATATTAGGGTCCCATTCTGAATTTTTTTTCATTCCGCCTAGGTCCTCATGCAAAAATTTACTCACTGATGGTAGCCCTAGTCAAAATAAAAAGCCCTACTCTCCCTAAAAAATCAATATTTACTGGACCACCTTCTTGTGTCTTACTAAGCATACATTTATCATAAAAACTCATTTCCTCATATTTTGTGTCAGTCAAGTCCACATGGAGTCTAGTCATTCAAGGTCTTATTAGGTCACTAGGTTTAATTCTCCAAGGTCCAATAATACTCCATTTCACTACATAAAGCGAGCGAAAAAATATGAGGGTGAGAAAAATAATATCCTTTTTCATTTAAAGAGGATTGGCAAACATGTAGCTACGTTGGATCAAGTTCTAATTTTCATTCCAAGTATCAGTTCTATTTTAGATTGTAATTTTTATTCCAAAAAATAGATATGTAATATTTTTTTAATTTATTTATTTTTATGTTCATTATATGTAATAAGTTACTATTCCTAAGTTGTCAACTAAAAAGAAACCATGTGCCAACTTCATAAAAAAAAAACTCAAGTGTGAAGAATGCCAAAACTCCAACCTCATCAACCTGCAAAGAGGTAAATCAAAGTGTAAAGGGGAATTAGCAAGAATTTCAAAAAGGAGAAGTGAAACATTAGAAAGTGGGTTTTAAATCTAAAGCTAAAATTCACTCATGTATATAGGCCCTCTTAGCATCTAAACTCACCTCCATTTGCCTCATATCATTTCTGAGCAAACCCCACGAGAGCCATTCCTCATGATTTTGGGTGAATTAAACAAAACAGAGGTAGGTTATGCACATACACCAAATTCGTTGGGCATAGGGTAGTCCGATGTTGCACATGCACCAAAGGAGCTATGCATACACCCGACAGGCACTGCGCACACACCAAAGGAGCTATGCATAGACCCAATAGGTGTTGTGCACGCACCAAAGGCGTTATGCCCCGGTCAAACTTCGTCTATATGATCTCAAACTTCAAACAAGTGTTCCAAACCTTTAACTCATAGTTTCTATGCCTCTCTTAGGAAGTGGATAAAGCCATGCCCATCCCTCCTTACATCTCACAAGTTATTAATTTATGCTATAAAGTTTATTGTGTGAAATTTGAAATTCTTAAGACCTGCAAACCCTAGTTTTATTCCTACACCACCAAAACTATTCCTAAGACCCTACTATCCTTCCCTAATCATTGTAAACCCTATCCCTACCCTTATATTGCTAAATCCCTATCCCAAGTGTATTCTCCCTTAAAACCTACATCTTGGGAAGCAAATTCCTAGGCAACTATACTGCATACCTGTAATAAAATATCAATTCCTAAATCCCATAAATATTTCACTTCCCTATCTCTTCCCTAAATTCCCTAATCCCTTCCTCCACTCCCTAAATTTTTCCTACCCCATTCCTGCTCCTATTTCCTAATCCATTGGGTTTCAAGAAAAAAGAGAAAAAACACATCATGGAGGAAGAAAACAAATATTTTTCAAAAGAGGAAGACATAGAAGAAAAAGACCAGACAAAGGAGGAAGAATATCGAGGTTTGAACCTACCAATACCAGAGAACTAATGGCCTCACCTATGGTAGTCACTTGTTTCGAGCATATGGGATGTTTTGATTTTTGTGTAATGGTACAAAGAGTTCAAAGCCATCCTGTTTTGACTAGAGTTTTCATTTCAAATCTTAAGGGCAATCAAGTGACCCTTGTTGGTGTAACCTTCACCATATCCTTAGCCATTATTGTTGTTGCTACTTGAATACCTAATGTGGGTGAAAGGTGGTTTAAAGCTCAAAACCTAGATCATCAATATTATGAGCCATATTTGAAGCCTCGGTAGAGAAATGAGAGAAAAAGATTCTTCCCTTTCAGCCACCTTCTTGATACATATGCTCCCATGATGAAAATCATCATGAAGTACTTCACTTGTGAAGGTAGATTTTCCAGACTCTATACCTATAATATCAAATTGCTCATGCACTTCACAAGAGTCAGAATGCTCAATATTCCTTACTATTTGTTCAGGAGTATTGAGAAAATCGCATACACAGTTCAGGGAAAAAGGTATGAAAAACAAATGAACATTCCCTTTCATCACTCTCTGGTCAAGATCATTGTCCTCTATCACCTTAATCAACTGAACATGTCATGGGACACTTTCATTGCCAATAATATCTTTGTTGCTCCACATGCTGAAGATATACATTCTTCATCTCATCCCACTGATCATCAAGCTGAAGACGTACCCCCTCCATCTCAACCCACTACATCTATCCCTCCATCATCTCAACCTCTTTCACCATCATCATTAGCATTGTATGATTATACAGGGTCACCTAGCAGAGTTGAGATCATCAAAGCTATGAAGACATATTTGGGCACATTGTCATGTACTTATCAGAGACGTCATAGGCAGGTGTTTTACCCACAAATTGTGGAGGGACCTTACCTTCTTCATCATCAAATCAGGTATAGAAGGGCAAGAAAAATATCACAGAGACAGTTGTTCATGAGGAAATTGGGTGAGAGGATGAGGACTTACATGAGATAGAAACAAAATTTGACCTTGTTGACTTGGATCAGCATGATGATCATGAAGACATAAGCTTGATCATCAAAATAAAATACGCCCAAATCAAACAATTACAAACTCAACTAGATAGAGCCAAATATGTCATTTCATTTATTGAGCAAGAAAACCAACAATTGAAGACAAAACAGCTAATCATGGAGGTGGACCTTCTCAAATCCAAAAGAGAAGAGACCAAGGCTAAGGCCTTACTTGATGAAGAATATGGAAATGGTGATCCTGATGAGATAGAAGAACGAGTGTCAAGAAAAAGGCCAAGAACTAAAGGCCTAAAGAGAGCATTGGAACTAGAGAAATAGAAAGAGGTTGGACTAGCCAATCAACTTTCCTTAAATGAGCAATTTGCCATAATGATCAATGAAAACAAGGAGAATTGGCTAGAGAGGGTTAAAAACCATCTTGAAAAGCTCCTAGACAAGGCTAAAAGAGACAATGACATACAGAGGAGGATGGAAAAGTATTATTGCCGAACAAGCCAAATAACAAGGTCAAAACTCAAGGAATTGAAGTCAAAGCCCGAAACCCTAAATGTGCAAGAGGAGAAATGGAAACTGGATATCCTTGTTGAGATGTCTTTCCATGCTTAGCATACTTCATCAGTAGCTCATATACAAATTTTGATAATATTATGGGCACTTTTTGGAATTTTTGGATTTTTTGTGCAACATAGATAGTTTATGGCGCAGTTAAACTGTCTTATGTGCAACACCCTAGGCGTTGTGCATCTTATAGAGGCCTCCAAACGAAAAACCAAGACCACCATTAGATTAATAAGGTGATGAACATACACTTTTGACTATTAGCACACTAAAATTGGACAATCTGATAGGGAGAAATGGCCAAAAACACCTCAAAAATCACCTTTCTACCCTCTTTTTCAGCTAGGTGTTGCACACAGAAGAAGTCTTGGGAGATTGAATTTTTGGAGGTCAAAACTCATCCCTTTTTGGAACTAAGTTCAATATGAAAGTATCCAAGATAAGCTTTCCAATGAGCTATCCTGAGCTCAATTCGGAAATCAGACACCCCTTCAAAAATTAGCTTGAAGATGGTACTGCGCATAGGCTAAAGGCGTTGCGCATAGACTAAAGGCGCTGCACATAGGACAAATTGCCTGATTTTTTCATTGTGACTTTCCATTTTTTATTTTCGTCCTTAGGAATCAATTTTATTGGATGTAATTGATATGGTAAATGTAATTATGGTCTTTTACTATTACCTAGGGGTAAATACATTAGGTTAATAGTCTTCATCAAGTCAGATGAATCAATTGCAATGTAATTAGGGATGAGTCACTTTAACCACCCTACACTCTAGCTATCAACTCAGATTTTGGTGGAACTACTCCTCCTCTCATGGATTTGACCCCTGAGGGTGGGAGGAGCTTTTTTCGATGTCTATATCTTCCCTTTCTTCACTCTTTTCAGAGGTTGGACTCAGTTGGATGTTGTACTAGTGATTAGAGACACTATTGTATCAAATTTTGGCCAGTATTAATATATGAGTTACAACAATTTCTTTGGGATACATGTGGTATGAATGTTTAGCCCTGTTTCTTCTTTGTGATCATTTTTATGAAGGTTTTGTATGCTCATAAACCATTCCATGTTTATTATATGGTAATTTTCAAGTTGATAGGCAGAATACATGTTTGCTCGTGCTTTTTTTTGGGAAAGTTATCATAATTTGTCCATTTTTTTTAGTTTTGGTAGAATACATCTCCTATTCTCTTCATAACTCCTCATAAGTCTTAAAACAACTCACCAAACCACCTTTTAAGTGCTAAACCTTCTGCCTACCTTGCCTCTTTGAAGGTCTACAATCATATCTCATTTTCCCTGACCTAGCTTCTTTGACCCAATACCCTCATCTAGCAATAAACCCCACCAAATGAAATCAAAACAACCTCTTCACTTCATACCTAGCCTAAAACCCTAATCCACCTAGCCCTCCTGGCTGTGATTCTTTGGAGAGAGCCTTCTTTGGCTTGGTAGTGCTAGCTACCAAGTCTAAAGGTTGGTTTGTGGTTACCTCAGCTAGACTCTTCCTCAGCCTTGGAGATCTGGAGGAGTGATAACATATTGGTGTCGTTGTCGGGGAACGAAAGATTCATTTTACCTAGGTGTACGACAAGTTTTCATTGGAATTTGGTCCTCTAGATGATAGGACTAAGTTTCAAAAAGGTTGATTCCATAATTGTTGTGTCAATATTGTAGAGTTGGCTTTGAGGAGACAAACAAGATCAAAATCCTGATCCAGTTGATTCAGTCAAAGATTTCCAGAGCTTCTTTAAAAAGCGAAGAAGTTTAAAAATCACAAGTTCAATCAAACGTCATTCCATTGGTAAGATCTTGATTGTTAGCTATTAAAATTTTATGTTGAAGAAATTCCTTGGTTGTGAAGTTTGAAGCTCTCTTTGTTCAGCTCAAGTCTGAAGTATTTTACCTTACATAGTCCTTGACCCTATTAAGATTCTAGCTCCAAAAAGATATACCAGGTCAAACCCTGATCCAACCCTCCTTCTCCTATTGATGATCCTGAAAGATTGTTAAGAAAACCTAAAGTCCCTTTCCCCAAGAATGAAAGAAAAAAATTGGAAAGGACCACTTCCTTGCCAGATCAGATACTGAGTATTGAGGATATTCCTTTTGATATTAAATTTGAGCTATCCCTATTTCATTCGAAGTCTGATTCTTGTCTTACAGAGATAGTGTTTGATCCCGTAAATTTTGATTCATACTTACCTGCCTCAAAATATTTGTTTAATCAACCTTCTGCTACATCTAAGTCTTCAAAACTTGAACACAAGGTTTGGTCTAATTTCGATAAAATTCAAAGCCTAGTTGATCAATTACAAATTACTGCATAAAATTCCTATATCCAGTGTCAGCTTGAAAGCTTATCTTTTACCATACCCTCTACTGCACCTTTGAAAACAACAGTATCACAACCCCATCTTCATCCCAGCCAACTCAACCCATTGTAATCCCCGTACGCCCTCCTCCAGTAGTCATGGCGAGATTTTCTCCCTTACAATTACCTGGTTAGTTGGAAACATTGCCTCAGACCTATGGCCAGAGACTTCCTCTTTTTGATGGCAGCCCGAGAATCATAGCATAGCAACATATTGACAAGATGGTTGATTTCATTGATTTAGAGGAGTTTGATGAAGATGATGCCAAAATGAGACTAATGGCTCAAAGTTTTTCTGGAGATATGAAAAAATGGTTTTATGGTTTGCCATCTTGCTCCATTGATACGCCTCAAAGGTTAAATGATTTGATATTAGCTAGGTGGTAGGAAAATAAGAATCCATTGCAGATCTTGGTGGAATACAATACATTGAAAAGGAATCCTAATGAGACGGTTCAAGAGTTTACTATAAGGTTCAATCAGATCTACAATTCCATTCCAAATAACTTGAAACTTCCACCTAATTTGGCACTTCAACATTATTCGGATGACTTTGATCCAGAGATGGGCTATCAACTAAGGGTAAGAGATCCTGCCACTCTGGAAGAAATACAGAATAATGCAGCGAGCGTGGAAGCAAATTTGATGATTAAAAGTCTTAGTTGAAACATGAGAAACCAGAGAAGAAAGTAACAATTAAAGAAGAACCTTCTTCTTCCACCAATCTTAAACTAGATGCTCTGATCAAAACCATGGAGAGGATGGCTGACTGAATTATAAATTCAGATAGACAACAGGATCCACAAGTCAGGAATCTGAATTTTAAAAACCAGTAGCAACCTCAGTATAGGATAAAACAAAGAGAGTAGAAACCTCATGAAGCATCAACATCTCAACAGCAAATTCAGACACCCTTGTAGCATAATTATGATCAAGGAGAATTGTGGATGAAATAGACCCGATTGTTGAAGAAAACCACTTCTTTAGGGAAGATTACCATCCCATTTTCTTGACTGAAATGAGAAGTATGTCGAGAAGATGGAGGAACCTAAAGATGAAGACTACATATTGGTGAATGACTATGCATTAGAAACCCAATCAGATGATTATGAAAGATGATACTTGAATCCACTTACCTCTCAGCAGAAGAAATATACCTTGAGAAATAGATATGTCCAGATCACTCCCATTTAGAAAAGGACAGCACAACAGAAGGATTCCCAATCAAAGGCAATTCCTCAAGGTAATCAATGTAAAGGCAAAGAGCTGGAAGAAGCTAACCAAAAAAAAGTAAATTGGCCATCTACAAGCAATCCAAACAAGGACCATGACAGTCAGAAGAAGGATCAAAAGATCTGCCCGAGAAAAGAGACATCATCCAAAGAGAGGTAGATAAATCTAGCTCATTCAATTTAGAAACTAAAATTTCAAAGTTGAAATTGTCAATCCCTCTTACTAAACTAATAAAAAATAGCCATTACAAGTCTGATATAGTTAAAATGCTGAAATTAGACCCTATGTCCAACATGGTTAATGTTGAAGATGACCAGCCTGAATTAATTTTTGGTCCAGCCATAGATGGTCAATCAGAAGATAGTGAGGTTACTCCATTTTACCTGAGTTTAAGAATCCACCAATACATTATTCATAACTCCATGCTTGATTCCTGAGCCTCCCATAATCTAATGCCCAAGGCCGTCATGGAAAATTTAGGTCTAGATATAACTCATGAATAACATGACTTGTATTCTTTCGATTTCGGTAAGGTCCGTTGTCTTGGTCTAATCAAATATTTGGTAGTATCCTTGGACCAAATCCCAGCAAAGAATGTCTTAATGGATGTGGTGGTAGCTGATATACCACCACAGTTTGGTATGTTATTGTCAAGGTCCTGGGGAGCGAAACTAAGAGGCACATTGTAGTTAGAATTCTCATATGCCACCATCCTGGTTTTCTGGCAATTGAGGAAATTGTACTGAGAAACCCAAATGAAATTCCTGATAACTAGCAAGGAGAGGTTGAATAATCATCCTATAAATGTTGTACATATAGATTTAGAATCATTTATTTTATAATGATAGTAGATTGAATGATTTAGATAGTCAGCTTGTGGAAATAAAATATGTACCAAAGATTTCCAATGCTATAAGGACAATTTTAGATCAGGAAAAATAAAAGCTTCCAATTTCATCATAATAGCCATTAGACAAGGTAGAGAAAGGCTCAAAACAATTATCAGAGAAGGTAATGGAAAATTGAGAACAACCTGAAGAGAAAGTTCAAAAAGTTGACCCAAAGCAGAGGCTAGATTTACAGCCCTTGGAAGAGGAACATGGTCTTTGGACCATGGACTTTGATGTGCTCTAAGGAAAGGTGGGGCGGGCATTGGCATTTGGATCTGAAGTCCACATCATCAGCAAGGTGAGGTGCGCTTAGAATGTTAGATATGCTTGTACAAGTTAGATTTTGGCTGCACTAACAATGAGGTGGAGTACGAAGCATTGATCACAGGCTTAAACATATGAAAATATTGGGTGCACAATTTTTTTTGTGTATCATGATTCAGAACTTGTGATCAAGCAAGTTAAAGGTGAATATCAAGCTCACCATCCGTGGATGAGACAATATAGAAATGATGTTTTAGATATTTTGAGAATGTTTCTAGAATATACACTTTCGGTGGTATTAAGGAGTCAGAATCTTATGGCCGATTCATTGGTTACAACTGCAAGAAATTTCAAAATCCCCATTTTTTCAAATAAGAAATTTGAGATTCATGTAAAGCATCGGCCCTCTGTTCCTAACAACTTGCGATATTGGCAAGTATTCTAGGATGACAAGAAGGTAAATAATTTTCGTCAAAGTGAAGGAGAGTTTGAGAATTGTTCCATGGATGAAGTTTATGACTAGGATGATCAAGTCATCAAGGCAACCCAAGTTGATATACTACAATGGAAGGACAACAATATTCTAAAAGATATTGTACCCTTGGAAGACTTGTTTGATCAGGATGATGTAGCAAGGAAGCCCACATTGGTTCCTACGGAGAAAGATGTCAAAGACATGAACATCGAGACAGTAGACAAACCCAAAATGATCAAGTTGTCCAAATCATTATCTCCCGGGGTAAAAGAAAAATATATTCATTTATTGTCTAAATTTTTTGATGTTTTCGCGTGGAATTATGCAAACTTAAAGGAGTACAACAGGAAAATAATTCAGCATACCATCCCACTTAAACTGGATCAAAAGCCCTTTAGACAAAAGCTAAGAAGGATTAACCCAAGGTTGCTTCCATCCATAGAGAAAGAAATTAACAGAATTTTCAAGGCTTGCATCATTGTTCCCATCATATTTTCTGATTGGTTATCTAATCTAGTCCCGGCGAGAAAGAAGATTGGAGAAATTAGGCTCTACGTAGAATTTAGAACTTAAACAAAGTATCTCTAAAAGATAATTATCCGCTTCCCAAAGTGGACCATATCCTTCAGAGAGTTATTGGTGCTTCCCGGATGTCACTGCTAGATGGCTATTCCGATTACAATCATATTTTAGTGCACGAGGATGATCAGGATAAGACACCATTTACTACACCTTATGGCACATTCAAATATGAAAAAATGCCTCTAGGTCTTAAAATTGTAGGGTCACTTTTCAACGTGCCATGGACATAGCCTTTGCCAATGAAAAAGATGTTTTCTTGGTTGTATATTTAGATGATGTAACAATATTTTCACATTCAGATGATGAGCATTTTCATCATTTAAGAGTTATTTTCTAGAGATGTAGAAAGTTCAGGATCTCTCTCAATCAGAAGAAAAGTTTGTTTGCTATGGAGGAAAGCAAACTTCTCAGCCACATCATCTCAAAGGACGACATCCATATAGACCCTTCACGGGTAGAAGCCATTCAACAAATTGATTTCCCTCGTAGCAAGAAATAAATCCAAGCCTTCAATGGTAAGATGAATTTCTTATGCAAATTTATTCTTAAATTGGCTTAGCATCTTAGAGAGATGACAAATATGTTGAAAAAAGATAATGATGTAAAGTGGTCCGAAGAAGCCTGCAAGTCCTTTCATGCAGTGAAACTAGCCTTGACCACTGCCCCTATTTTATTCAGTCTCGATTACTCCCTTGATTTCATAATATTCGCTTTTGCTTCTAAGCATACCATGGCAGCAATATTGATGCAGAAAAAGGATAAAACTAAGCTTCCAATAACATTGTTCAGTCACAACATCAGGGATGCAGCCCTTAAGTACAACATCATAGAGAAATAGGCTTTGGATTTGGTAAAGGCGGTGAAAGATTTCAGAGTTTACATTTTACATTCACATACTCTTGCATATGTGCCTAATGCAGCAGTAAAAGAAGCTCTTATGCCGAATGACCCAGAAAGTAGAAGAGGTAGACGGATAATAGCATTATTAGAATATGACCTTGAGATTAAACCTACCAAGCTGATCAAGGGTCAAGGCATAGCCAAACTCATGGCTGAGTCAAATCTCCATGCTCTAGATATTAACGTCCTTGTAGCAGCATTGTCCGACAATCAAGAAGTAGATCTCATTCAGGTATCTGATATCTTTTTATCATCTCCACGATATTATGATATTATCTATATTTTGCAACATCTAAATCCCCCTCCAGGCATGTCTAAGGCTAAGAGCAGGTCATTGAAGCTAAAGGCTTCTAAATATTGCATTATGGACATCGCGATTTATTGGAAAGATCTTGGAGGTGTGTTACTGAACTGCTTCACCGAAGATGAATCTAAAGAATTAATAAATGACTTCCACAAAGGATATTGTGGGGGCCACTTGTACTGGAAGACCACGGCCAACAAAGTACTAAGAGAGGGTTACTATTAGCCTACACTTTTCGCAAATATCTACAAGGTAGTGATGAGTTGTCATGAGTGCCAATTTTTCCAAGGTAAAAGAAAACTTCTTCCTTTGCCTTTACAACCTATATCAGTTCATGCACCTTTTCAACAGTGGGGACTATATTTCATAGGCGATATTAACCCATGATCATCCGCATAACACAAGTGGATATTGACAACTACATTGTAACATCCCTCCCTTAATAATAAATAATAAATAATAAGAATTAATAATAAATAATAAAAAAAATAATTAATAATAAATAAATAAAATGAATAAGATAATAGTAAATAAACACTTAATAAATAATAAATAATAAAATAATACAAATAATAGGTAATAATAAAATAATGAATAATAATAATATAATAAATATATAATAAATAAATAAATAATAAAAAAAAAAAAATAGTAATAAATCAAAATAACAAATAAAAAATAATAAATTATCAAATTTAGCATGCCGAACATGGAGGGTGGCATGTGGCAATGCAGACACATGGAGGTGTGCATGTGGTTTCCCATCCAATGTTTTTTTCTATTTAAGGAATGATGAGGAGGATGGAAGGGGTCTTGTTCCATCGCTCGGAGGTTCTGTCTTCATTCTCTTAGGAGAGTATTAAGACTTAGGAATACTGGCAGTAGTCGTTGATTGAGGGCTCGGGGGTGGCCAGTTGTAGCAGAATCCTGCACAGTTGAGCCTAAGGTTGGGAGGAGAGTCGTCCCCAAAACCATGTTGCGGTAAGCCTACTTCATGCACAGGTAAGCTCAGGTAAGCACTCTTCATTGTTTAAATTTATTGTTAATAAGTCAATTAGATGTTGTTTATGGGCCGTTACATATGGTATCAGAGCGGGACATCTAGGGCCTATGGGCATTTTTATGTTGACATTTTTATTATTATATACTTGTTGGAAATTTTAACCTAACTTGTTTTAAAGTACAGGTTGATTACGATGGCTTTATAGGCATTCGCCAAAGATGAAAATGCTTTCTTTAAAATCTTATGGTTTTGTTCTAGTAGTCTTTTGGTTTAAGTCAAAAAAATAAAGAATTTCTGTGGTCATTTAGTTATGTTTGCCTACTCATTTTAAATCCTTGCAAAAGGCTTGTTAAAAGTTTTGTCCATGAGATATTTCTGTTTGTTATTTTTGAAATTAGCTTAAACAGTAGATCCGAGCCTAAATTGTGCCTGTGGAGGCTGCAATTGTAACTTTAACACAGGGAATCTCAACTTTGT
Source organism: Pinus taeda (assembly GCA_000404065.3). Taxonomy (NCBI): domain Eukaryota; kingdom Viridiplantae; phylum Streptophyta; class Pinopsida; order Pinales; family Pinaceae; genus Pinus; species Pinus taeda. Next base: position 44,792 of record APFE030339523.1, read on the forward strand.
TAAAAGTTGTCTCCATGAGCACATAATCCTTGTGCTAATCATAATAGCGAGTCCAGCTGCCTCTGTTGCTGTATTGCTGACTGTTATTTGGTAGAGTATCCTAAAACAGGGTTTATAGCTCTGTTTCCTAGTCAAAAAAAAAACTTTGTGTAACAGCCCTAGATAGATATCTAATTAACTTATTAACATTGAATTTAAACTATGAAGATTACTTACCTCGGCTTACCTGTGGTAGAAGTGGGCTTACCACAACAAGATTTGGGGACGACTCTCCTCCCAACCGTAGGCTCAATTGTGCAGGATTCTGCCACAACTGGCCACCCCCGAGCCCTCAATCAACGACTACTGCCAGCATTCCTAAGTCTCAATACTCTCCCAAGAGAATCAAGACAGAACCTCAGAATGATGGAATAAGACCCCTTCCATCCTCCTTATCATTCCTTAAATAGAAAAAACCATTGGATGGGAAACCACATGCACACCTCCATGTGTCTGCATGCCACATGCCCACCCTCCATGTGTCGGCATGCTAATTTTTTT
>APFE030339523.1:45730-56650 GCA_000404065.3 Pinus taeda
CAATAACAGGCACCTAGCTTGGAACATCAGGCACCTAGCCTGGAACATTAGGCACTTGGCCTTCTCAAGATGGTCCCATAGCTCTTCAAGAGCTATCCATCAAGAGCTATACACAAGACAAAGGAACCACTGGCATATGTAGTGTTGATTGAGTTTTGTCCCCAGCCCATATGGTGTTATTTATTCTCCCTCATGTGTATGGGCTCGCACGAGATCATCAAATAAACCGGCCCTCTCGGCCCATTGGTGGAGTCCTGTGAATCATCACATCTCCACATGCATCTAATGCATTAACCATACCATCATATAGCTTGATGATGTTCAATATACAAATGATATGAGTAGTAAATGAGCAGATACCTGTAATCTGAATGGTAAATGCAGAATTAAATTTATTAGAAGATCATATTGAGAGAAAGCTATAACTTTAAATGGATGGCATCAACGCTAGTTCCAAGCACCCTAGAAGTACAATCATAAAATACCTTGTATTTGAACTATATACTAACTTCTTTGAACTTTTTCTCCACTCCCCTTCTACATAAAATGACCATGTACTACAGAAATCCTAACGAAATAAATTTATGAGGTATGATTTCCCTTTTGTATATTAATTAAAAGCCTGCGAGTTAATTCACTACATGGATTTGGTGTGAACGTTCATGCTGTTGGGATGGTGCTGCATCCTCTACCATTGTATGTGGGTCTCAATGTTCCTTCGCACGTTTTTTTTCTGCCTATCGACTTGTCAGCATTTACATTGTCAAGTTTAACCTCTGCAAATCAGAGTTCGTTGTTTAACCTCTGCATTTTTAGAGTTCAATGTGCATTTATTTACTATTTGGCAGGTATAACATCTGGTTTCACTGTCACTTTACTGCTTTATTAGATGGCACTATTGAGAAAATGACAAGGACTATGAATCTTGATCAAAGACAGAGTATACATCTATATAATCTATATCCATTGTGGTGGACAGGCAACGGAGAAATTTAGTGAGCTCAATAGCTGGTTTTGAACTGCCCCACTAACAGCCTTCATTTGTTGAGGTTCAAATGTCGTCTAAATTAGAACTCAAATCTTTCACTCGTTTTTGCTCTGATACCATATGTAACAGCCCTAAATAGATATCTAATTAACTTATTAACATTGAATTTAAACTATGAAGATTACTTACCTCGGCTTACCTGTGGTAGAAGTGGGCTTACCACAACAAGATTTGGGGACGACTCTACTCCCAACCGTAGGCTCAATTGTGCAGGATTCTGCCACAACTGGCCACCCCTGAGCCCTTAATCAACGACTACTGCCAGCATTCCTAAGTCTCAATACTCTCCCAAGAGAATCAAGACAGAACCTCAGAATGATGGAATAAGACCCCTTCCATCCTCCTTATCATTCCTTAAATAGAAAAAACCATTGGATGGGAAACCACATGCACACCTCCATGTGTCTACATGCCACATGCCCACTCTCCATGTGTCGGCATGCTAATTTTTTTATAATTTTCTTATTTTATTTTTATTTGTTATTTTTGGTTTTTACTAATTTTTTTATTTTTTATTACTTATTTATTATGATTTATTTATTATTATTCCTTATTTTTATTATTACTTATATTTTTATTAGTTATTATTATTTATTATTTATTAAGTGGTTTATTTACTATTATTCATTTATTTATTAATTAATTATTTTTTGTATTATTTTTATTAGTTCTTATTATTTATTATTTATTATTAAGGGAGGGATGTTACACTTTGTTAAAATTTGTGTCCATGAGCTACGTTTATTTCTCAATATGGTTTCAATGATAACTCTGTTTTATTTTAATTTTGGTTTGTGTTTCCATTTAGTTTATGTTTTCATTTTAAATTCTTATTTTAAATCATATCATTGTGGGCATTTAGTTTCAAGGGCAACTGTGTTTAATTTTAAGTTTGGTTTCTGTTTGCATTTAGCTTTTGTTTGCGTTGCCTTTCCATTGCCTGGCCATTTACATAATCTTGATGCTTGTTTTTCTGATGCTGCTGGATATTATGGTTAATGGGCATAATGGGGAATCATGTATCAAACTTCACTTAAAACATATTTAACTTCACTTTGAGTACCGGAAAAGAAGGCGACCAGTGGTCTGTTACCCTATCGACTGCATAGTTACAATGATGGTTAGACTCAAGAGTGTTCATGTGGTAATGGTCTGGCTGAAACGACCCATTTAGAGGGAAAATAGCCTTGAAAGACTTATTTTACTGAACTTGTTTTGTTGGGTACCAGTTAAAACGTTTGTAGCCGGTTTCTCTTTCTTAATCATAGGAGATAAAAATGACAAGTTGCTCACGTAGGGCTTCTTTACTTCTGTTTTACTTTTCCCGGGTTTCTAACCCCGTACCTCTGTTTTTCGTTCTGACTGCATACATACCTACCCAGATGGATGAAGTCGTGCTCGGAATGTTAGCAGCAATTGGATCGCTTCTCTTCTTTGGTTCATATGCGGTTCCTATCAAAATGCCTGCAGCTCTTTTACTGGACCCTTTTGTATTTCAATTTATAAATCAACTACATGTTTCCTGACTTCATGGTTGGTCTTATTGTATACTCCTTTCAAATTTTCTTGGTGGGGCATCTTGGGTGCATTGATACGGGTCACAAATGGTGTATTAGCTATAGTGGCAGTTCGATGGGCTGGAATTGGTGTTTCTCAATTCTTATGGAGTGGCCTTACCTGTAAGATTGAATGATTGAGATGCATACATTTCCACATACACATTTAATTTGTATGGTTTTTATAGATCTGTATTAAATCTGAAATTTGATGGTGATTTTTCATTAACAAGCCCAATAAATTCAAGCCAGTATGACATAGACAAGTCCAGTTTCTAATACAATTAGCTCTAACTTTATAACCTATTTCTCTTAGCTTAAGTATGCTCTAACCCCGGAACTCTTTTCTTCTGTTTGTGTTTCCGAGTTTTGAACCTCTGTTTCTGCTTTCTCACAGCGTTTAGGTACCAGAAGGAACAACATAATGTGGTTCAGGTAAATCAGACGGGCTACGATTATTGGTAAATTATGTCGTAAGATTCAATGGGGATGTAGTCTTGTGTAAATTTTTGGCTACTTTGGCCAAATAGATAAGATGCCTCTGGCATCTTTTAGCGGAAGGAACTTCTCACCCCTTTAAATTAAAATACCTGTTTTCAGTATAAGAACTGAACGGAAATGCGACAAATTTGCTTTTTATTATAGTTGTTTATTTTTCTTTTATTGTAGTTGTTCATGTAATGTCTCGCTATTTTATTTTATTTTATTTTTGATAGGTAGATTTGAAACGTAATTTATAAGAATGGGCTCTCAGATGTGCTTGTGTACTTAATGACGCCAAAGCAAACTATCTACATCTTTTCAGAGTGTGTGTGTTTTCGATAACTGAAGAAAAATTAATACTCGAAGTCTCCTGGGCAGTTGAGTTCAGGCTTTTTATCTTTAAGAACTAGACAGAATCCACTGAATAAACTACTTAAGCTTATCAATCTATTTCATATGTGTTGTTGTGGATATTCCATAAAGCCCCGCTAAGCAAAAGTAAAACTTCCTTCAGGTTTGAGTACTTTAATTAATGCTTGCTTGAATCTGAGATATGCACCCTTGAGCCAAGAGGAGGTGCATGTCAAAACTAGTTTAAAAATTTAATACCGAATGGGCCATTTAGATTCTATACTCTGTTTCACATAAATATTACTTTGTTAATAGATACTGAGCACTTCTTAGCAACTCCAGTTTGAGATATCATTTTCAAATGCGATGATATCATTTTTAACCCAGCACATTTGGAGATATTCTTTAGGTTCCAGAAGTCTGTGAATTTTACAGTGATGCTCTTGTTTATTGTGATATGAGGCATATTCGCAAACTGGAGTTGGTGAATACCGTTATTTAAGGTACTGAAAAATTCAAAAGCTTAACCTGGTCACACTGAGCTTATAGCGTGCTACCTTTTCCAAATCCAAAATTTTTAGAATGCAGGTTTGATTTTCAGTAGCTTTATATTTATCTTCTATGTTCTTGAGGCAGAAACAGAGGCATTTAATCTTGGATGTGTTTTAAATGATGTTTGAACTTTTTACGTTGTTAGAGATTCATTTCACCATTAATATCTGGGGAATGGATTTCTGGCTTCCTCACATTGTTGTCATGCATAATTTTAATTAAGCACTGGAAAAAAAGTCCAATGTGACCAATACTTCTGTTGTTTGAAAGGGTGTAATGCCCATTTTTAGTCATATTTATATTTCAATGTGCACATAGACTTTCTGGTCTATGTGACCCAAATTAAGATTGTATTTCAGACCATTTGTGTCATATTCTTTTACAATTCTTATCTGGTTATCAAAGCATGTTGTTCTTCTTGACTTTTGTTTCTTAAAATATTTTTGAAAACTACATGATACTTTGTTCAAGATTTTATCATGGTGCATGCCTTCCAGTTGCAATTTAACCTGTATATTACATTTCCTCAACTGATTTCCATTTGAATTTGTACTCACCTGGCCGAATGTCTATTGATTGGTTACATTTTAATGTGTTGACAAGTTAATAAGGATTTTTTTATGTTCTCAGTTCGTCAGAGTGCAATATTGAGGCTTAACATTTTCTAAAGATTCTCTTTTGTATACAATGGATTTTGCTGTATTTAGCAGCCTTCATACCTTTTAGAGTACCCAATTTATCATAACCCACAACAATTATCTATGAGTCGTATACTACTTCTGTGGCCCGCACATTTACTTGGTGGCTCTCATATTTATTCACTGTGGCATATATGATTTATTGTGGCCCTCGCATCTTCTTTATGTCTTATATAGTTCTTCTATGGATTGCATGGCTCCCATTTAATACACAGTTTCATGGCTTGCACTGATACTGTCACTCTCAGCCCATATGTTTGTTTAATTAATGTTGAATTTAAACTGAATCCCGTTCTTTTTTCATATGTTTGTTTAATTAATGCATCAACAGATTTTATATCCTTTTATTATGCGAAACTCTCTCCTCTGTAGCAGAATGGAAGGCCTGGCCTTATCTATTTAGAATGTTTGCTCCTGCCTAATGTATAAGGAATCGTCGTTCAGGTTTTCTTGGTAAGGATTTTTGGCCTTTGCTTTACGTATGGGGATCCTAGGTGATCTCTACTCTCGGTGGTAGCTTTGTTGCACCTCAAAAGTGATTAGAACTTGTCTTCTTGTTATCTCTCAAACTTACTATAGTCACAGTAGTTTTTGGCTTCTTGTTATCCTCTAAAATTTAATTGTACATAGTATAGGCCAGCCTTAGGCTTGACATTTTTTTATGGAAGATGCTCTTCTAGCAAATAGCATTTATATAACAGGATTGTTTTTTCATAATCATTTATTGAAGGTTGGGAACCATATGTAAAAAGATTACAGCTATAGCATATTTCTAGGTTCATCTTTGTGCCTGACTTTAAAATTCCTCAACTATACAAAGCGAATTTTCCTCATTTTCACTGTTTAGTCGAATATTTTTCCAGTCTACCATTTGAAGCAAAAAAACGATAGACAACTCCAGGAAATAATTGATGAGGAGGTTGTTAAGCCACTTTTTGGCTTGATTAGGTTAGTATGAGTATTGATAAGCCATTCTTGTCATATCAAGAAATAGCACTTACTCATACAGCCAGGCTGAAGTGAATATAAATATTTTGCTTGGCTGCTCAAATGTTTTACTTTTCTGGGTAATGTAATTGAACAAATCACCTTTGGTTTCAGCAAACATCCAACATGTTTCCAATAAATTCATTGCCTTACATAGAACTGAGGTGCTCTGTTCGTATTCTCTTTTATTCTGTGCTATCTGCAGTCTATGTTGATTCCATTTCCTCGCATAATATTTCATCTGTTGGATTTCAATTGTCTAGGTGCTTGATGCATTTCTGAACATTTTTACTTTGTTCTCCGTTGGCATGCATATTTTATGCTTGTGTAAATATTCTTCAATATTTGTTTTCTGCCGACAGAGACACATTTGTCCTATATTTGGATTCGACAATGTTGGGGTTCTGTCATAGATTTTTTCATTCTTCATGTACAAAGAAATGTGCTTGCCATCCTGTATTCTGGAAAATCCTGTATTTCAGACAGGACATTGTAGGAGCAGGTGTTCATCTGAGACCCCGTTGTTCGGGTATATGCCCAGATGCATGACTTGGTATTTGCTTCTCGCTTGTTCTTCTATTTATCTGTTCTCTGTCAAGGGATGGATTTAAATTCTACAAGGTTTTATGAATATAAATAAGCTTTTGCATAGTAGTTGCATTAAACCTGCCTCCTGAATTGTGTCTACATGCACCTATATTAATGCATTGCGTATCTTTGAAGGTGTATCTTATTTTGGTGCTACAATTTTCTTGTAGGGGAGGTAAGTTATTGCAATATTTCCTGCATTCCCATACATTGTCCCCACTTTTGGGTTGTGAACATAGCTCAATCATCTTGAAGCAGCTTGTGTTAGTATATATTTCAGATAAAGTTCTAAAATTGCCAGTACCTGTGCATTTATCAAGATAAGATAGATTATTCCATCTTGAATTTCTTGGTTATCTAAAGTAAATGGACATTTCCATTTACTGTTCATATTTTGTTGTAGTTTTATGTGGTTTTGGTCCCTAATGTTTGTTGTAGTTTTGAGCAAACTTTTGTTGTTTTTACAATTCACATTTAATCTGGATTTTTTTTTGGTCATGGAGTAATGAGGATAAAAACATCTTTACAACAAAATTAAGAGGAAAGCATTATGTGATACAAAATTTTCCTACTCAAATAAGATATAAATGAGCAGGAAAGGAAAACATGTCTGGCTTTCTGATTCATCTGGTTCAATTTCACCTCATTGGTGGGACTTTAAATGCCCATCAAATACCAGCTTACCTATATCTATACTTTTAACTTCTTTTACATATTATATTCTGTGTGAGATACATAGCTTCATAGCCTTTATTTTCCGTTATTCACTGTGCATATTGTATTTATTGGGAGCTGCAAAGCTTCATATCCTTTGTTTGTTGAAATCTTAGTATCGTTTAAAAAACAGGTTCTAGAGGCGAGTTAGGGCCTGTCAATGTTTTTAGGGCCTAGGGTGAGGCATATGAAGAGATTTTTCAACACTAAACTCAGGGTTTGTAAGGGGTTTATGGAGTCGGTTCTTGATGTTGAAATTTCCTATTTTGTCTGACCATAATAGCTTTTAAAATACATCTTCAAATTTGCTGTCCTTAAATCAGTTAGTTTAATTTGAAGTCATTCTTGTATGTTAATAACTAAATTTTGTAGGGCTTTTTGGCCTTTTTGGTTATTGACTAAGGTTCTGCCAAGTTCAACATGTAATATGTTGAAATGCTGCTGTCTTAAATGGTCTTGTTTTGATTTATATCTCAATTTGGCCTCTGAAAGATTTGTAATCTATGGTACTTTCACTTTATTAGAAAAAGATGAGGTGCCACAGTGAGTAATGAATTGTTGTTAGATGCTGGATTCTGTGAATAGCAAGCAAGTTTTTGTGTTAGATGGGCGTAGAGCACAGAAAGAACAGTTACTAGTGAAACATGAAATCAATCCTAAAAATCATATGTTATATGAAAGTACAATTATGCATATATTTTGAAGTTTTGAACACATGAAATGAATTGTTTTTAAAGGAGAATATGTTTTCCTAATATTTCATAAGAAATTTGGCAAATATAAGATTACGATGCTTTGAAATTAGAGAAATTGTAGTGATTGTTTACTGTAGTTTTTGATTAGATGTTCAAAAAAATACAAAGCTGTGAACTAGTAATAATTCGCTCATGAGTTTTTCCTTCTGCTCAATGTTTTGATCACCTTTGGATTGGTAATTCATTGCTACAAACATGACTTGATCACACTGCACTTATATACTTGTTTATGCATGTCAATGTGTTTTTCTGTCATAACTTGAATTGACATATAAAGATAATTGTGTCATGCGTGTAAGCACATGGATGCTATTGGGACTGTTATAAACTAATTGCAACCAATCTAATTCACTTATCCTTGTCATGATTCATAATAGGTCTGGAACATTCTTCCTTCCTTTTGCATTGATGATAAGAGTAGTTCCTGGTTTCACATCTGCTCGTTATCACACTGCTGTTTATATTCTAGAAGAGAGAATCACATTGTACCTTGGGTTATTCATGAGGAAATTGTCGACACAAATCTGATCTTCACACTTTAACCTATTGAAGGAAATTTACAGTTCACCTTCTTGTGATGCAATCTCTGGGCACGTCATGATTTAAAGTCTGGTTAAATCAAAATGGATAATTTCTTATTTTGAAATAGAGGACTTCTTTTGAAACTAAATTACCATATATTAAACATATTAAACAGTTAAAAATATACAAAATGGAGCTTCCAATGCTCACTGTAAGGACGCTGAACCAAACTAACCTTAGGCATTTCTTTTGTGGAAATTTTAATTCTGAAAACAAAAGCCAGATAGGGTTTTTGTTGGGGGAAATTAATGCTAATGAATGTTTTTTGGAATTTGAAAATTTCATCAAGTTTGAAGTTGTTTTAAACTGTTTTATTACGGAATTTTTGGTAAAATTACGATGAATGCAATATTTCTATCCTCTGCTAGTTAGTCTTGTGCTCAACTCTATTTTTGGTCTATCGGGTAGTCAATGGTACACATTTTGGTACGTCATGAGTTTACTTTTAAGGAATTACCTGTCGGATACATATTACAGGCTTCAATGCTAATGATACAAGGACTACCTATTGTTTGGGAGTTGAGCATGTGGCCCCATTGAACAATTTGTGTTTCTTCATGCAGTTATGTTTGGGGTAGTGATCCTTAATGGTGTTGTTTGAATGAAAGATTCTTTAAGTAATGTCTTTGAACATGGCAAATTATTTGTGATACAAAGCTGCTTTTGTTCTTGCAAGCCATAGCTGTAAGTACACGACAGAATGTTTGTTGTATTTAGGGTGTTTATGAGAAAGCATGGCTTTGTGATCTGTATGACAATGGACATGCGACTCTGCAGAATTTGGTTTGCATATCACATTGATGTGAAATCTCAGCAGATAATATTATTGGCATGATTTTACAAATGCCATAAAATGTAGAGGAATGCACATCACCTTCCCAGTCTGATGGTGTGTATGTTTGTGAACATTAGATAAGGGCATGCCTATGGGAGTATGTCATGGATATTGTCACGACGCTAGAGGGCCTTTCGACTATTCCTGTTTTTATTATATATTGATGCTTTAAGGATTATAATCAGAAGGGTTGTCGAAGCTATATAACAAGTCTGTAAATTTGTAAGTGTATATCGCAAGATTGCACGTATCTGAATGTTTCAAATCAATATGAGGTTGATCAGTACGGACAGATTTCTCGACAAATTTAAAATTTTCTATCTTAGGCAGGAAATTTTACGCCTAATTGTATTGTAAGTTAAAGGATTTGCAATGGTGTTGCCTTCGCAGGTGCGCTTGCAGGCAGACCATATAATTAATAAAATGATTATTCTTTGTGTGTTGGGGAGGAATAACCTTCCCCGTCATCCGATCCGGTTTTGGGTCGGGTGGCAGTGTCTCTTCTTTATGGTGTGGAATATTTTTTGCTTGATTCATAATTTTATGTCATATATATCATTACTTCACCATATATCATATTACTGAACTAAACATCAATACAACTTTTTACTGTCGTATTCTTTCTTTTTAACCATGACAGGAAAATAGTAACTGAATAAAAGGAAAATGTCATCTTTTTTGTGTTACTTTCCATAGGATTGATAGTAATCTTGTAATAGGAAAAGATTCTTTAGTCACGAGACTTGAAGCACTTCTTTGACTTTTGGTGGATATTGAACCACATCTCCGTGATTAATAGAATCTAGACCTTTAGTGCTCCTTATCTTGCATTCAATGATCATTTGAAAGATAAATTAGTGGAGGGATTGGATCATCTAGTGACTCACATCACATCGCAATTTTTCCTTAATTAGCTATCCAATCTGGTATCTAAGGACAGATATATTCTTCGCATTAAGCTTCAGCAATCAGTATAACTTAAAGTCTGGTGCATTCAATAGTTCCTCATTACTTTCTCATGCAGATTCTTTGATTCTTTTATTCACATTAATATCTTATTATATGGTATGACATAATTATGATATACTTTTATGATTCACTAATTCATTAGAAAAGTATGTAATCCTATAATCTTGATATGGTATACTGGCATGCTGGTGTAACCACTCACCACTGGTTCACTTTAAAAACACAGTTTAAATAGCACTTACCTTTAGTGATCATTTTTCACCTGCATCTCGGGTTCAGTCTGATCTAAAAACACAGAAACAACATTCTGCGAATGTTGATCATATTATTCACTAATTATTTATTCGATTACTGCCCTTTACCAATAGCAGTTTTACTTGGCATTTCTCTCGTCCATTATTGCAAAACACAGCTCTCTCAATATGATCTTCTAATAAATTTAATTTTGCAATTACCATTCAAATTACAGGTATCTGCTCATTTACTACTAATATCATTTGTATATTGAACATCATCAAGCTATATGATGGTATGGTTAATGCATTAGATGCATGTGGAGATGTGATGATTCACAGGACTCCACAAATGGGCCGAGAGGGCCGGTTTATTTGATGATCTCGTGCGAGCCCATACGCACGAGGGAGAATAAGTAACACCATATGGGCTGGGGACAAAACTCAATCAACACTACATATGCCAGTGGTTCCTTTGTCTTGTGTATAACTCTTGATGGATAGCTCTTGAAGAGCTATGGGACCATCTTGAGAAGGCCAAGTGCCTGATGTTCCAGGCTTGGTGCCTG
>APFE030339543.1:1373-14169 GCA_000404065.3 Pinus taeda
AAATTGGAATATGTTCCCTCCAAGGAACAAGTTGCTGATATTTTCACCAAACCATTGCCCAGGGAGACATTTGAATACCTCAGACAGAAGCTGGGGGTTTTTGATGCATCATCCTATTGTTGAATCTTGTTTGTTGTACGCAAGTGGATACATGTACATTTTCCGGTCTATGTGGGTCGAATGGGTCTATCAGAGATCATCTGGCACAGGTTTAGGGGGAGCATATATTTTTCTAATGATGCATTGTTGGCATTATCTTAGAAGTCCTTGGTTTGATTTCTCAAGAGTTTTCTGGTGGGGTAGATCAATGTGTGCTGGTCTAAAGGATGATTCTGTTGATGATAGTTGTTCTTGTCTCTATGTCATGTACTTCTTTTCATATCAAGGTCATGTAACGACCTATTTTGGTTTCCCCACTATGCTTGGGATGAATGACTTTTGTTTATCTTGTGTATTTCCAATTGGATGGGAGATGGATTTATGTATGAGTCTTGATAATAGGAAGGTTACTTATGATGTATGGAGTCATATTCTTTCTTGTAGAACATCTTTTTGCAGACAACATTTCATCATAGAACATATACAAAGGGGGAGCTTGTTAAGAGTTTTCAACAGGTACTTAGGGGGAGTATGGTAGTCCACCCCTTTGCCCTTGATGTCAAAGGGGGAGAGTGATTGGTTGTTTTTGCCATCAAGTCCAAAGGGGGAGATTGTTGGCATTATGATACATATGTTTTACTTGATGGCAACCCACACATCTCAGATGATAAATTATAGTGGAGAAAAGTTCACGCACTTTCATGCAGAGAAAAGTTTCTTTCATGCAGAGAAAAGTTCATGCACTTTCATGCAGAGAAAAGTTCCTTTCATGAAGATAAAATTTCACGCACTTTCATGCAGAGAAAAGCACACACACATGGGAAATATTATGGTTGGTTCATGGTATTAGTCCGACAGTTTTTGATCCTATGGTTTTGGTCTGTGGTATTTAGTCCTTCGTATTTGAACCTATGGTTTTGGGCCATGGTATCTCATCATAAGTGTTGATCCCAAGTATTGGGTCCATGGTATTGAATTGTTATGGTTTTTGGTCCGCAGTATTGTGAAAGGCCTAAGGATATAAAAGAGGAAGGAGATCATTTGGCAAGGCATGTTCTGAATTATTGAATATCTGATAAAGTGCTAGATTTGGAATATTGTCATTGGGTTATGGTGTAGATATGGATCCGAATGAAGAAGGAACCTGACCGCAAGGAGAAAGATAAATTCTATTGATGGGTCAAAATCTTAAGGCTGGAATAGTGGTATCTCTATATGATTTGGATATGTGATATGTGGCGCACGCTTGATCTATAAATGAGATAATCTGGGTTAACTAATATCTGAATGTTTGAAAGAATGAATTTATAGATTTGTAAGCAGGTTTCTGAATAGTGAAGTAGCGTACATCTCTTGATTTATGTTCTAACTGATTCTATTTATTGCTATAGTGTTCTGGGTTCAGAAGTGGGGTGTGATTACTGTTATTATGATCTGGGTACAGTCGTCAGAGAAGTGTTTATTTTGATTTAGTTTTGATTGGTGAAAAGGTGATTGGTTGATGCAAAAATTCTTGATGTTTGATTGATGTTATTTTTGGATCCAGTCTGAAAATTTATGAAACGTGGTCGCTGGGAGGAAGAGAAGGTTGTAGTCTTCTGCAAGTAGCAGCCTGCGTACTAGTATCTCAACTAGCACAAGAACTAAGGGGGTTGTAGCTCCCTTCCAGGAGAAGCTAGAAAATGAGAGAGGGTTGTAGCTCTCTGCAGGTAACAACATGCGTACTGGTAAAGGACTGCACTAGTATAGAATCATTGTAAAAAGAAGTTTCTAATTGAAAAGATAGAGACATATTGCAGCAGGTGGTTTTCACCCACATTGGGTTTCCACCTTATATCTTGTGTTCTTGTGTGTGATTGTCTTCTGCTCTATTTTCTATTCCTGTTACTGTTTATATGATCCTGATGCACAGATAACGTTCAACATTTTGTAGAATATTTTTAAATTATAAGTTTTATGGTATACGCGGGTTTCCTTATTATAGTTGCTATATACGCGTTTTCCTAACTAAAGTAGGTATTGTTCTGGGTTTGAAAAGGAAAAATTGCCAGATAATACTGATTCACCCACACCCCCCCCCCCCCCCCCCGTATTTTATTTCCAACAGTCTATCCTCAGCACCTTTATCTTCTTCTTTGTCTGATTTTCCACGAGAGCCTTAAATTCTTTAAACCTGTCAAAGGCTTCATATTTCTTCTCAAGGAAATATATCCATGTATTCCTTGAGAATTCATCTATAAATGATACATAGTACACAGACTTACTCAGTGATGGAACCTTCACAAGTCTAAACACATGTGAACAAGTTCTAATGTTTGTTTCGCCCTCTTACTACCAGAGGGGAAACTCACCCAATTCTGCTTCCCATATACACAATTTTCACAGAAATCAAAACCTAGAGAGCTATTACTCATACCTTTTACCATACCTTTACCATGAAGTATTCGAAGGCCCTTCCCTCCAATATGTCCAAGCCTTTGATGCCACAATATGATCTTCTCTCCAGATACCAGTAGATTTTCTGCTCCACTTTAAGGAAACATAGAAATGTTGCACCCATCAATAATAGTGCTACCTTGCAGCTTGTACAAAGTTCCAATTCAAACTCCCAGCATCAATACCAGTGCTCCCCAAACCATTTTGCAGGTATCCTTCTGAAACATTGTTTTTACACTTGCATCATCCAGCTTGCTTACAGAAATCAGATTTCTAGCCAATGAAGGAATACGCAGAACACCCGGAAGTTTTCTAACCCTTCCACCTTCCAACTTCAACTTTACTTTTCTACGACCAACAATTTTAGCCTTCCTGTCATCCCCCAAGAAGACATCACCACCATCATATTTCTCATACTCGCAAAACCACTCTATAGGGGAAGTGAAGTGAAAGGATGCACCTAAGTCAATCAACCATGCCTCATGATCTACATGTGTACTTGAAGAAGCCAAGTACACATCCCCACCTTCATCTGAGGTGGTTTTCGCCTCTGCAGAAGGAGCCTCATCAGATCCCCTTCCTTTGTCAGGAGCTTTAGATTTACAATCCCTTTCGAAGTGCTTCCTTTTTGCATTTCCAGCACACCACCTTTACAGGTTTTCCTGGAGATTTAGATCTCCCTCTAGATTTAGATCTCCCACTCGATGACTTATTTTTGTTTATATTCTGGGACCATCCTCGTATAGACAAGGCATCACCATTCTGGCTTTCCATATTTTTTCGTCTCATCTCCTTCGTCAGCAAGGATGAGCCTATTTCATCAAACTGCAAGGTAGTTGCATTGCTACCTATTGCAATAACCAAACTATCCCACGAATCTGGTAGAGAACACAACAAACTGATGCACTTATCTTCATCTGAAATTTTAATTTCAATAGATGCTAACTGACTTACCACATTATTAAATGCATTCAGATGCTCTGTCACTCAGTCTCCATCTTTCATCCTCAGGTTAAACATCTTTTTCTGTAGGAACAATTTATTCACCAGAGACTTCGATTGGTACAAAGTCCCTAACTTGTCCCACAAAGCCTTCGTTGTAGCTTCCCCTAATACATTCAGCAATACTAAATCTGAGACAAACAATCGTATTGTGCTCTTTGCCTTCCGATCCAACTTCTTTCATTCTTCATCAGACACCCTTGTTGGTTTAGTACCAAGATCTACCATGATCCACTGATCTTTATCCACCAACAGATCCTCCATCTTGATTTTCCACAACTCAAAACTCTGACCATTAAATTTCTCGATCTCTATCTTTCCACTGCTCGCCATCTTCTTTCATCACCAGAATCGATCTCACAGATCTCCCACTGAACAGGGTCTACCATAGGATCGAGCGAAACCCCTCAGCAATAAAGGCGTCCCCTTGAAGCCAAAACACCTCTGATACCAAATGTAGGTTTTAACTCCGTACAAAAATTACCTTCATACGAATTCTAAAACATAGAAAATAAACAATGTGAGAGCATAACACATAAGACACATATACACAGAGATTTTCCCCTAGATCCCAAAACCAAGACTACCAGCTTGATTTTTAATTATGTTCCTTTCAATGTTATAATACGTATTTAGACATGCTGAAGCATCCAATACCATGGACTGAAAACCATCGTGTCTAATACCATGGACCGAAAACCATCGCGTCCAAAAACATGTGCGAAATCATGCACAAAACCATAGGTTGGTCTGCCCAACCTAACATAGGGTCCAAAACCAAAAATTTTCGGGGCGCTGCCCCAGACCCCATAAAGTGGGGTTATGAGTACACCTCAAATCCCCTGTGACCCCCCCCTCCCCCGCTACACAATTGGCGCAGCAAAGGGGGGCTCCACCCCCTATAAACCCCTGGTTAACTACGTGGGCTAGTTGTGGAAAGAATATAACACAACCCAACATTGGATACTCATATGTTCCATGGCTTTGATCACTTCATTTGTTTTTTCTGCTATTGTTCTTGCACTGGTCGATGTAACTGTGGTTGGAATAGTCTCTGCTATTGACAATGATGTCACTGGTGGAAGTATTGGTGCCAAGGAAGCTGCCAAAGTGGAGGGTACTACTATAGAAACTATGGGTATGACAATCTGAGGAGATGTGGCCAACTCATTTGCTTAGACTGTATAGCTTTCTCCAATTCCTTTTCATTCTCTTTTAATTGTTCATTTAACTTAAGGACTAAGTCCATAAGTTCTTCCTCCTTTTGTTTCTCTATGACTTCTGTAGTTTGAGGATGGTGGAGAGGAGGGATTTTAAGCTACTTTTTTAATGCATCTATATCATCTTTCTTTTTCTTAATTAGTTGTTCAGCTCCTTTGACATCTTTGGGATCATGTCCTGATTCTGTCACCAGGTCTTCTAAAGTTTTTATTCTGAGGCCTTTACCCTGAGAGGAGGCCTTTTCCATTTGCAGTTGTGTTGTAGTGTTGAGCAATGAATTTTGTAACTGATGTGATGTGATGGCCTTATTAGTCAATGTGGAATAGACCATTTCACTAGTCTGCTTGTGGAGTTCTATCTGATCAATTGGATGGATATCATTTTCCAAAACTTCAAAATCAGTCTTCAAATAGTCAGCCATTGATCTTGGTTGATGTACAGTTGGTTTGAGGAAACTCTTCTGCATTTTTCCTTCCTTTATGTCAAAAGCTGACATAAGCCTGTTCTAGTTAGTTGGAGCCATTTTGAGGTAGTGAGCATAGGTTTGAGCTTTTAATTTCTCATTCCTAGCTTTAATTTCTTTGTATTTTCCTTTAATGTATAGGCTCTGTTTAGAGAAAGTTCTGAAAGAAGACACCTCTTTGTGTTGTTGTCTTTCCAATGCTTGTATATGTGAGGTGGACGGTGTACCACCTAATGGGATAGTCTGCATACTATTTGTCTTTTCTGCCACTGTGTTGCCTGCGATCTCCTCTGTATATTCTTGTTTTGCGTAGGGGTTTAACATTTGCCTTTTAGCAAAAGTTTGATCAATAAGCCTGCTGGAAGGAGTGGCCTCTTCCCTATCTCTTTTAAGATTTCTCTCCTCATTGAGAGGAGTCTGCAACCCGGGAGGGTTGGTCATGATTTGCTGAGGTTGAGCTAGCTCCTCTGAGATTTCGAGTTGCTCAAATTCTTCTTGTTGTTCTAAATGTTCTTGTTGTCTTGATGGTTCTGCTTGTTCAAAGGACTTTAGTTGCTCTGAATCTTCTACCTGTTCTGATGGTTGTGTGTTGGGTCCCTACGACTATCTTTGTGATGAAGTTTCTCCAAACGCCTGTAAAAACGAATCCTCATGAAACCTTCTTTCTATGTCCACCATTACATTGTCAACTTCAACTTGTGTGCTATCCTTCTCTATTGAAGTGCCTTCCACGTATTCAGGTTGATTGGCATATTGTTCAATCTCTAGGATCCTATGGTGGATATAGGGAGATAACTTATGTTTCTGCTTTTTGTCACAAATGAATCCGTGAGGGTCATAGGCCCAGATGAAACTCTGTTTTTTAATTTCAATCTTTGGAGGATTTCATCTACTTCCTTTCCTACTCCTCTGTTGTTGCAAATAAATGGGCCTAGGTGATCTTTTATTCTCAGCTAGGCCTTCTTCTTGGTTTCGAAAAAGTGGTTTTTCATCAGAATTGATCATTTGCCTATAGTACTCCAGAGCAAATAATCTCATGGGGAGATATCTAGGCAATTTGTAGGGAGGCAGCTCACACCCATAAATTCAGATTTCAGTATGGTTTTGGTATAAGTACCAATCCCATAATTTGTATTGTTTGGATAGCTGAAGAACCCTCTTAATGTCTACATTGATTCTAGGAGGGGGACTTCCTAATAACATTGTAGTTACTGGATGTACAAATAAGTCAATAAAATATGTGTATGGATGGCGAGCAGAAAAAGAGTAGTGGAATATAGAGGTCCAAAAGATGACAGACCTAGGATTCCCTTTAGTATCAAGCTTTTGGATAGAGAAAGGTAACTTATCAGTTTGGTAGTAGAGGAACAAATGGTATAGGACTGATTAATATTTGAACACCCTTTCATTTTCTAATCCCATAAACTGATCATGCATTTTATCAGCAATGAATTTTGCATAATCAAACTTGATTGCAGGAGGTTGACTAGGGGTAAAAATAAACATGCTAGTAAAAATAGCCTCATCTATATATCCATTAGTGGTAGAACCTAAAATGCATGACAAAATTGTTGTGATATCTCTACCCAGATCAGAAAATAAGCATGACATGTAAGGAGGGCAGTCCTTTGGCATATGTCTTTCTTCAAAAATGAAAGTCTGGAGGATTTGAGTAATTCTGGAACTAGATAGCCTAGAAAATCTTTCAAGTAAATCAAAAATGGAAAGGGGAGTGAGGTCTTGACCAAGCTGCAACTGTAACATCTCATTTATGGACTCAACTGTAATGGTGAAAAGGATTTTCTGGTATGGGGACATTACAACTCTCATAATAGGGTCATAGTTTGCATGCAGTAGTGGAAAATTTCCGAGAAGACATGAACACTGGGGAATTGATATTTAGGCAGGTTCAATTCACAGAGGCCTATCTTATCCGCATGGTTCAGATAGATATCTCGGTATTTGCAGTGCAGTTTCAAAGGGGTTTCATCGAAGGTGAGGTATTTTATTTGAAAATCTTTGTCAGCCAAGGGAAGATAGTCTAAATCTCTGTGGGGAGTGGTAATTCGCATGACATTTAGGGAAACTAGGATGTACATCCTTGGTTCTTTTGGATTCAAGGATGAGGCTAGGGGATTTCAGGGAATTATAGAGAACTGGGTCATTTCAAGGAGTCTCAAGACTGTCGAACAACTTAATTTTACTAAATTACTTGATTTTTACAGTAATTTAACCCAGGTTCAATACTAAAATAGGGTTTCTGAGTAAAACGGGTAAATACCTGGTTATGGTTGCATGAAGGGAGAAATGGCTCTGGTGCACTATTTTCATGGAGCACATGGGTTTGCAATGGCTATCTGAAGTTCAGCAGCTTCTGAAGGTTGACGGTTGGAAGCAGGCTGATGACCTGAACGTACTCTGAGTGTGCATGGAGAACATAAGGTTCTTTTCTTGGTAAAACAAAAATAATGAGTATTTTTGGGTTTATTGGAAAATTCAATGCTTTTATGCGTGTATAATGGAAATGTGACAATTGGTGCTAACTGACAGAAATGATGTTTTATCATTTAGTGAAGGTGGTAAGCGGAATCTATCGCACCACTTATGAGGGTAGGGTGGTATTGGGAGAGGTCTGCCCGATGCCATTCATCGAGCGACACATAGCGGCGGGGTAAATAGTAAAACTACTCACATTGGGCAGGTAAAGGTCGACATCAGAGGCTGTCCGATATGAGCGTCAGCCGTTAGATTTGAAGGGGTCAGATCATACAGTGGTCGAGGGAGGGATTTGATTGGGATTTAATGGAGGGGCCCGACGGGATAGTAACTGCGGATTAGGGAGATTAATGACGTTGGAGTTATGTGATTGGAGGAAGGTTCTTAATTAATCACAAATTGATTAATTAATTCCTTTTTAATGCAGTGGAGGGTTACAGGTCTTAATTTATCGCATATAAATTAATTAATCGACAGATTAATTAATCTATCTAATTATTTCTATGATAGTGTTTATATTTCAAATCGAGGAGGGATATTTAACATAAGGGATTTTAATAATACATACGAGGACGAGGTGTATTTTGCGGGAGTTAACTATAATAAATTAATGTTAATATGAAATGGAAAATAGAGATAAGAATGTGCTAAGTAAAATTTTTCGAAATATATTCGCATTTACACATTTAAAAATTTATGACTTAGGCTTAGGTGCATTTTGTGGGTTTTTTTTTTTTGTGAAAGGGGTTTTGTGTGGGAACAATTACTTTTCCCAAGAAAATGGTGATATTACTTTTGGAAAAGGGGGTTTTAGGAAAAATGAATGAATTATGGAGGGGGTGAATGTTGATGAGGGGGTTTTAGCACTTGCAACCTATATGTCATTGGGCCAAGGGTCTGGTCCCTCTGAAAGTCAGAGAAATGCTTTGAGCCCCATTGACTTAAGTTTTTAGGTGCTTTGATTGTTATTTGTGAGTAATTAGTGATATTTAGGGGTAAAAGGAATGAGGAAATTAATAACTTGACTTTGTAAATGCCTCATTATTATCGATTTTTTAAAAGTAATATGATGATGGAAGTAAAAAGATATGAGTTTCAACTAATCATTTATCATACACCATTCTGCAACCATTCATCTACTTACCCACCTACACATCCTACCATTTTTTCTACTTTTTATTAGGGTGCACTTAAGTTGGAAAACCCTTATGACACCTTTTTCTTTTCTTTTACAATGGAAATCTATCTAAGTCTATCATTATTACATCCAAGGGCTCCGATTAAACTGTTGAGCTCCTTTTATTCACTCTACCTATCTACTTATCTGTCAAGATTAAACAATTTGGTCAGATTTCATTCTCTATCTCTAAGCATGAAATTCAAAACATGGAATAATGAAGATTAAACTATTTGATCACCATGGATTGTGGCATAAGTAACAAGTTGCACACAATCATTTATAAAAAAAGGTGAAATATTAGTGGCATTTTGACTTGCACACTTTCATGGCCTTTTCCATTTTTCTTTGGGGTTCATTTTCTTTCATTTTTTGACCTTTTCTTTATTCTTTTTGTCCTTTGATTTTTCTTTTAGGACATACCCTCTTTACATTTTTTAATTTTTTTTTTATTTTTTACAAATATGGAAAACATTTGCAGAAAGCAAAGGTATGTACATATTTTAGATATAAACTAAGTCAATCATAAATTATGACACCTATTGGTATAGGAACATAACAGTAGTCAAACCATAAATTAGAGAGTTCACTATTCCAATTGGTGAAAGATCTAATTGGGAGATTTCCCTACGTGAATCTATGTGGTTGATGAAGGGGATTCACCCTCCTCCACATATTAGTGCTATAAGAGGGAGCATGTCCCTATATGGTTGATATTATAAATTATTTACCCTAAGCATTTTTTGGAAATAAAAATGACCACAAATCATCATACAGTCACTAATAACTAAACACTAATTTTGAATCGATCAAAACCCATGTTTAGAGACTAACTTCCATGATATGAAGGTTAAGTTTTAAAACCCATTATCCTTACGAACTGTTTAATGTGGAACCAAATATGAACCCAAATTTGAAGTGTCGTTCTCTATCCCAACTTCAAATTATTGAGATTTTAATCCTCTTAACAGATTTTACACTCATCAAATCGATTTGTTACTAGTTGTACATCAACTACCTTAGTATAGTTGATCCTATAAAAACATGAATACAATTAGGTAAGCCTAATCATATTCATTACACACACTTTTAGTGATATCCTTGAATGTCTACCCCAAATCCCTATTACTCCCAATCCTACCCAATCTATAATTTTTTTAGGTTCTAATTCTTTGACACCAAATCCACTAGATAGCACACAACATAATCTGTTCATTTCCTTATGGATGGAAATCACAACTAGAATGCTTCACTAGCATAAGCTTCCTTGGATTTTCCCAATTAGTTATATGAAATTCCTAGTCATATGGACCATCTAGTTCCCAAATTCAATCCAAATAAGTTAGTTTCACTTGAACATAACATTAATAAATCCATGTTTTTTTTTTATATATTATTGAATGTGCAACACAAAGATATGGTATGTTGCATTTACCGTGTAATTTCAAAAAAAAATTCTACTTGGTATTTTAATTTGTTAGTGGGGTTTATGAATTATTCAAATGAATTTGAAACAACATTTATGTCTAACTTTGGTGATGATTAAACCCTTGAAGCATAATGGATTTTTCTATGATGAAAATGGAAAACACATAAAGGGTGAAGGACTTAACCAAAGATTTACCATATACCTTAACACAATTATAAAAGAATCTATATTAGGACAAGATGTACAAGTAGAATTTTAAAATAGTGCTTTAACATTACATATTTCCACGTTTATAAATTGGGCTAGTAAATACACATTTGTTGAAATATTCAAAGATGCTATGAGAGTAGAGAATGAATTGGTAAGCCTAAAATTAAATTCTAGTGTCAATGATAAAATAAATACACTTAATTTAAATAAATTATTTCCAATATCCAAACCTAATGTGGAATCAAGAACAAGGATGTTACATATATGGAAAGACCACAAAGAATAAGAACTCTCCAAAGAAACTATACATTTAAGGGAGAATTCAAGGGAAGGAACCTCAACACAAAAAAAAAATTAGACTTGTTGTATTTGTGACAAACACCCTCCAAAATGTTAAATAGACTTGAATTTTGAGTCTACTATGGATCTTACAATCGTTTATTTCGTGGTCATTTCTTGGTCAGTCGTAGTCACTTTCCCACACATGCTCAATTCGCAACAAGTTCATGAGCACATTCTTTTACACAAGCTTGAACAATGATGCCACAATCCATCAAGACAATGCCCGTGTAATGTTCAACCCATGTTGGCAACCAATGCACACTGTCATTGACAGTCCCTCACTTTTAGTTGTGTTTATAGTTCTATTTTGGTGAGTTTTTCAAATTGTCTCTTTTGCGCACCTTCGCTTTCGCAAGTTTCATTTTCATGCCATTGACCATCATTTTCACTTACTTTAATTTTAATTAGTGTCGTTTTCATGTTCTCTTTGTTCTGGCATGTGTTACTTTCACTTTCGTTTGCGTATCACAAGTGTCATTCACACTTTTCTCTTCATATAGTAAATGTCTTCTTTTAGCATGTGGAGTGTCGCATAATGGATGCAATATATTTTTGGTGGCTTCAAGGGGAAACCTTTGTGTAAACTAGTTGGTCTTACCATCTAAACATGTATCACACTCATTTCCAAATTTTCAAGTATTGTCGCAAAAGTGTCATCGCGGTCGTCACAAAGTGTATCTTTGGTGTCGCACTTGGTGTAGGTCATCGCAAAGTTGTTGCATTAAGAAAAGGATGTTGTTCATGTGTTCTGAGTGTTCCATGTTGTGTAGTAAAGTAATCTAAGTGTGTGGTCATGTTTAGGTTCATGATTTTTCCTATTTTCCTCTCATTGATTCGGCACTCAGTCAAATTCAGAAAACTCTCCAACTAGATCACTCAACCTCCTTTAGCCAGCCTGAACTGCGCATTGCGCAATCTTAGCCCTCAAGAAGTAGCCTTATCTCTTGGCACTATGCAATGTGTAGTTTCTGCCTCCCAGAACTGCATGTTGTGTATTCTCAATGCTCAAGCCCATCCCCTGAGCTTTAGAACTACACAATATTTCCCTCCATCCAGGCTTGAACTGAACATTGTGCAGTCTTAGTCCTCAAGAATTACCCTTGATCTCCTAAACTGTGAAATTATATAATCACCTAGCCTCCATGTCCTTCCAACATTGCATAGTGGGAAACTTTAGTTCTTAATCCCTTAGCCTGGCTCCTTGAATCCCTCAACTGCATAGTCACTCAACCCATACCTTAGAGCTATCCACTATGTAGTCTCAAGCCTCAAGCCTCCAAATTCATCCCTTGAGTCCCTCAAATACATAGTCCCTTTTCCCAAGCCTCAAGAATTGTGCATTGCATAGTCTTAAGGCTCAGTCCTCCATCCTGAGTCCTTGAGTCCCTCAACTATCCCAAATATTTTTGTATGCTCATAATGTGCCATCATTTCTTTCGTAAAAATTTCCCAAGTGAAAATTTGTTTACAAGAGAAAAGCCATCGATACCATACAAACTGATTTGGTTCCAAATATAAAGTTGTAATGTGTACCTTTTGTGTGTGATCCAAGTGGATATTGGTGGCCACCCGCTGATTCGACTTGGATCCCCTCGAGTGCTTCGTGTAGTTTTTTCAGTTTCCTTAATTATAGCACAATTTACTATTTTTAGCAGTTTTTTGGGTCCTAAACTTCCGGAGCCGTTTTGAGGCCCTAAACGACGTTTTTTGGGAAATATACTACCAGCGATTTTTCGTGACTAAAAATTGTCTTTTCCATCGTATTCCTCGGAGAGATCTTTCCAACGGGCTATCATGCGCGTCAAACGGAGATAAGACGACCAATTCGCGACCCCGGGAAGTTGAGGTACCAACTTACCCAAAAACGAGGCCCACAATTTGGCGTTTCATCTTCTAGGGTTAGGTTTTGGAATGTGAAGGG
>APFE030339543.1:14179-77089 GCA_000404065.3 Pinus taeda
GTGGATATTGGTGGCCACCCGCTAATTCGACTTGGATCCCCTCTAGTGCTTCGTGCATTTTTTTTTCAGTTTCCTTAATTATAGCACAATTTACTATTTTTAGCAGTTTTTCGGGTCCTAAACTTCCGGAGCCGTTTTGAGGCCCTAAACGACGTTTTTTAGGAAATCTACCGCCAACGATTTTTCTGTCTAAAAATCATCTTTTTCGTCGTAGTCCTCGGAGAGATCTTTCCAACGGGCTATCATGCGCGTCAAACGGAGGTAAGACGACAAATTCGCGACCCCGGGAAGTTGATGTACCAACTTACCCAAAAACGGGGCCCACAATTTGGCGTTTCATCTTCCAGGGTTAGGTTTCGGAATGTGAAGGGTTTTTCCATTATTTCTCAACAATAAATAGGCCTTCGAGCCTCATTGTAACATAGTTCAAAGGCATGTAGCCACACATCTCTTCTCAGAGATAAGCTGCCATCGTCTAGCTGGTTTATTTCCTTTTCTGGTTGTAAGCATATTTCAGTATTTTCCATTAATGAAATGAAGTATTATTTCCATTGCATCTTTGTGTATATGGTTATCTCTGCAATTTGTTGCGTTCCTATTTAAGTTTGGATCAATGGTATCAGAGCGGTCTGCTTTTTCTCTATTTTTTCTTTGCATGTCCCCAATAAGGTCGGGATATAAGGAGTTAGGGCTTGAGCTGGTCGAACCTTTGCAAGGCCAGCCTCGCAAATCTCGACGACCTCCCATGGCGGATGAGAAGAAAGACGAGGGGGCAGGAGATCCTATCAAAATCTTGCTCGAAGAAGCACTTGAGCGGCAGAGGAACGCGATGATGGATAACTTTGCGTAGATCCTTCAACGACTACCCAGAAGTGACGCATCGGCTTCCAACAGCTACTCTGGAAACGCCACACCCTTTAAGGTACAAGTTAATTTTGAAATCCCCATATTCGAGGGTCAGATAGACGCAGATGCCGTAGATAAATGGTTAAATCTGCTAGAGGGTTATTTTTCTGTTCATGATTTTTCGAGTCGGGAAAATATTGTTTTCGCTCTTCTCAAAGCAGCCCCCCACGTCAAGGGTTGGTGGGAAACCTACTGCGAGCAGAAGGATGAAACTACAAGCTCACTATTTTCAGCCGCACCCACCTGGAATTCATTCCGGGAGGCCATTAAGGAGCAATACTACCCTGGTGGAAGCTATGAGGATGAATACATAAAGTGGACCACGCTGCGGCAGGGAAGGGATCAAAATGTGTCGGAGCTCACCAATCTTTTCCATACCCTTCGCACGAAGTTGGGTATCAAGTATTCGAAGCAACATTTGATACTCAAATATCGTGGTTGCCTGCACAATTACATCCAGGAAGAAATGGAATTCCTGAACATCTCCTCTCTCGGCATAGCATACCGATATGCTGTCAAGATCGAGCAGAAGTTTAAACAAAAGAAGTGAGACTTTGGATCTACGAATCCAAAGCAAGGGAAAGGTGCCCCGAAACCACAGAACAAAGGACAAAGCCAAGGCGGGGCAGCCCAAGACAACCCGCCAAAGCTACAAGCAAAGAACAGTGTTGCAAAGCCGAAAAAGGACACGGGAAAATGGTGTGTGTTCCATAAGAGCTCCACTCACAACACAAGTGACTGTCGGGCGAAGCAGTCACTGGTGGCTGAGCTAAAGGTTTCAGAATCAGATGCAGGTTCCGACTCTGAGTCAGAACCCGACAAGGGGAATGACAAAGGGAACCAGATCATTGATGCAGATCCCAACTCCACTGTTGCTACTGCTAAGATCCAGAAAAATGAACCTGAAGATCCAGAGGAGGAGGAGTGTCTCTTCCACTCCCAGATGTGGGTAAGGGGCTCCCTGCTACAGTTCATTGTCGATAGCGGGAGCCAAAAGAACCTCATTTCGGCAGGGGTCGTGAAGCGGTTGGGCTTACCGACCACGACACATCCACAACCGTACACCATCGGGTGGCTGCATCAAGGACAGGATCTTCACGTGAGCCAACAATGTCACCTTCCATACAACATCAAGCCCTTCACAGATGAGGTATTGTGTGACAATGCTCCCCTTGAAGTTTGTGATGTATTATTAGGACAACCATACTTGTGGAAGCGACATGTTGTGTATGAATCAAGGCCCCCTGTTGTTATTATTACATTGGGAAATCAATTGTACAAGGTACCAGAGGTAGCACTGCCTACTGCCATCTCTTTGATTACTGCAAAACAATGCAGTAAGCTCATTTCCAAAACTGGAAAATTTGTTTTCCTGACGATACGCCCTCAAGGAAAGAAGAAGACAGTGGCCACAACCTCCAGAGAGGGCCCCTCTACACGAAAACTACAGATGGACAAGGTCGTGGAGGAGTACGAGGACATCTTCACCTCCCCCATAGGGGTTCCTCTGCACTGTCAGGTCAAGAACTCCATCGATCTGACCCCAGGTGCGTCGCTACCCAATGGAACAATTTATCGGCGCTCTGTTCTGGAGAATTATGAAATCAAGAGGCAGATTCAGCAGCTACTGCAGAAATGCCACATTCGTCCGAGTTCATTGCCTTGCAGGAGCCCAATTGTGTTGGTACAGAAGAAGGATGGGACTTGGAGACTCTGTATTGACTATCGGGCGCTGAACAAGATCACTGTCCGTAATAGGTACCCGATCCTGTGGATTGATGACCTCCTGGACCAGCTAAAGGGGGCGAAATATTTCAGCAAGATTGATCTGAAGTCAGGATATCACCAGGTACCGATCGAGCCCTCTGATGTGTGGAAGACTGCCTTCAATCCAAGGAGGGCCTTTTCGAATGGTTGGTTATGCCTTTTGGGTTGACGAATGCTCCTGCAACCTTTATGAGGCTAATGGATGACATCTTGCGGCCATTCACCAACTCCTTTGTAGTGGTATACTTGGATGACATTCTGATCTTCAGCCAGAGTTGGGAAGAGCACCTCCACCACATCCGACAGGTTCTCCAAACACTGCGGCAACACAAGCTATGTGCCAATTTGGAGAAATGCACTTTTGGCATGACCGAGGTTCAGTATCTGGGATACATCATTGATGAACAGGGGGTGCATGTCGATCCAGCCAAGGTCCAAGTCATTCGGGATTGGCCCTCTCCAACCACTCTAACAGAGCTCCGCAGCTTCCTAGGTCTTGCCAACTTCTACCGCAGGTTTGTGTTGGGGTTTTCTCATATTTCGTGGCCCTTGAGTCAAGTCACCAAGGGCGGGGCGAAAGCAAAATTCTTTTGGTCTGAATCTCAACAGAAGGCATTCAGGGAGTTGAAGGATCGCCTCTGCACGGCACCAGTGCTCGCGTTACCAGATTTACAACAACCATTTGAGGTCGAGACAGATGCCTCTGACTATGCTGTTGGGGCAGTCCTTACTCAACATGGACATCCAGTGGGATATCACAGTGAAACACTTTCAGACATAGTCCGGAAGTACCCCACTTATGATAAGGAGATGTATTCAATTGTACAGGCCTACCGACAATGGAAGCATTACATTTTGGGGAAGGAAACGATCATTCACACAGACCACCGACCTCTGCAGTTCATACAGACCCAAGGGAAATTGCAGAATGATCGCCATCAGAAGTGGTCCACATACCTGCAATAGTTCCATTTGAATATCAAGTATAAGAAGGGTAGCACCAATAATGTGCAGATTGCCTAATTCGACCACCGATCATGGCGTTAAGCATTGTGCTCAACTCTTGTGGGCATGAGACTTCTGATTGGCCACTTCTCTACAAAAGCGACCCAGAATTCGGCCACACATACCAGACACTCTCGAAGGGTCAGCATATTCTAGATTTTCACTTCTAGGATGCCCTGTTATGCCACCTGGGTCACCTTTGTGTTCCTTCAAGCGAGCGTGCCAAGATGATTTGGGAAGCACGCTATAGTCGGGCTGTTGGTCATTTTGGGGTCGAAAAAATGGTGGCAGTATTGTAGAAGTATTTCTATTGGCCGAATCTTCGACAGGATGTTGGGAAGTACATCAGGTCATGCACTGCCTATGCCATTGCCAAACCAACCATCAAGAAGCAAGGCCTCTATACCCCGCTGCCTACCCCTAGTCGACCTTGGGAATCCATCTCCATGGATTACATGTTAGCCTTCCTTCCACTAAGCATGGAAATGACTGTGTTTTTGTGGTCGTTGACAGGTTCTTGAAGATGGCCATTATGGCTGCCTGTAAGAAGAATATCATAGCAGAAGCCACTGCTAAACTCTTCTTTGAACGAGTGTGGGTACACTTTGGGATCCCACAGTCTATCATCTTAGATCGGGACAGCAGGTTCCTCGGTACATTTTGGTCCAGTCTCTGGTCAATGCTGGACACCAAACTCACTAAGTCCACAGCCTTCCATCCTCAAACTGATGGCCAGACAGAGGTTGTCAACAGGATGATCGTACACATTCTGCGCATGTACAACTCAAAGCATCCACGCACATGGGACGAGAGCCTCCCCTATGTTCAGCACAGCTACAACCGGGCCCTCCACAGCTCGACTGGCCACAGCCCTTTTCAGGTGGGCTTGGGATTCCAGCCACTATGTCCCATCGATGTGGCCATGCCATTTGCAGCTACTCATGTAGATTCTGCTCATGTCCAGTCTGAAACAGATAAGGCAAACAGCGTCATTGAGCACATCCAACATATTCGCCAGCAGGTCCATGACATTCTGGAGAAATCTAATGCTAAGTACAAGCAACGACATGATTAACATCGGGTGCCACACAAGTTTCAGGTGGGTGACAAGTCTGGTTGCATTTGCAAAAGGAACGCCTTACTGGAGCCTATCGGAAACTCAGACCACTCCGATATGGCCCTTACACCATTACCAAGGCTATGGGAGACAATGCATTTGAGCTCAGCATTCCCCCATTCCTTGGCCTGCACCCGGTGTTCAATGTCGATCGCCTTTGACCATACTTTCCGCCATTATTAGACACGTCCGACATTGCAGAAAAACTCACACCCACAGAGTTAAATCCAGCTTGCATGGAACAAGCTGCAACTGATCGGATCATGGACACACAGATCAAGCACACTCGCCAGCAGAATATCCAGCTATATCGAGTTGTCAAAGCAGGACAACTCCTTCACCAAGGCAAGTGGCTCACCAAGGACCAAGTGCAGCAGAAGTTCCCTCATCTCATGGAGGAACTCAACGCAATGGGGACCATTGCTTCCTAAGGGGGGAGGAATGATCCAAGTGGATATTGGTGGCCACCCGCTAATTCTACTTGGATCCCCTCTAGTGCTTCGTGCATTTTTTTTTTCAGTTTCCTTAATTATAGCACAATTTACTATTTTTAGCGATTTTTCGGGTCCTAAACTTCCGGAGCCGTTTTGAGGCCCTAAACGATGTTTTTTGGGAAATATACCGTGAGCGATTTTTCTGTCTAAAAATCATCTTTTCCGTCGTAGTCCTCAGAGAGATCTTTCCAACGCGCTATCATGCGCGTCAAACGGAGATAAGACGACCAATTTGCGACCCCGGGAAGTTGATGTACCAACTTACCCAAAAACGGGGCCCACAATTTGGCGTTTCATCTTCCAGGGTTAGGTTTCGCAATGTGAAGGGTTTTTCCATTGTTTCTCAACAATAAATAGGCCTTCGAGCCTCATTGTAACACAGTTCAGAGGCATGTAGCCACACATCTCTTCTCAGAGATAAGCTGCCATCGCCCTAGCTGGTTTATTTCCATTTCTGGTTGTAAGCATATTTCAGTATTTTCCATTAATGAAGTGAAGTATTATTTCCGCTGCATCTTTGTGTATATGTTTATCTCTGCAATTTGTTGCGTTCCTATTTAAGTCTGGATCAGTCAAGCTCAACAGACTCTTATTTCCCCACTGATTCTACCAAGCCTGTTCCCTTGGTTGTGGTTTCGCTAGATAGTATATAGGGATAGTGGGAATATCGTTAATATATTCATGCATGTCACTAATTAGATGATGAGGCATTTGGCTACCTTAAGAGATTCATAGTTACTCCCATCGTTTACTCATGCTTGGTTGAATTTCATCACTTTGACATTCAGAGCATTGGGCAAAAATAACATTGCTTCAGCATCCACAGGGACCATTGGAATGCTTTGTTTTAATTAAATAGTCAGATTCCCCTTGGTCGTACCAGTTTTGAGTCGACTATTCCCCGCCTAGTGAAAAGACCCTAGTAGGGGGCATACTACGCCCGTAGCCCAATCAGCACGTGACTTCCCACCCTCGCTATGAGATCAGCTCGGGAAAACTCCCGACAACCCATGATTTAAGGATGAAGACCCCTAGGCCTAGCCCTCAGAGCCAATCCTTTTCCCAAACTTATAGATTCGTTTGGCTGACTTCCCTTACCTACATCGTTTTATTGACCAAAGTTTGTTCACCTTGGAGACCTGATGTAGTTATGAGTATGACTGGGCTTGACCGATACTCGGTCCTCAAGATTTTCAAGGGCCACCAAGGGCACACTGGACACCACAAGATGTGCGGTGCTCTTCCAACTGCTAGACCCTATCTCCAGGTGAACCGATTCTACAGTGGGAAAGATGTTAAAATGAAAATATAACTCTTCCTGGGGCCTTTGATGACATCTCTGAATTTCCTAACGTTGCCGCCCACTGCCACGTCCGAGTTTGGGAATATTAACCCGATTCCCTTTCGATGCTCATGTAGAGTGTACCCTTGATACAAGGCTTCCCCATCCCTTAGGATCAACTAATCCATGTCGAAGTGTTTTTCACATGGAACCTTTGCCCACCTCAGTCTTGAAAGTTCTCATTTGAATATTTGCTACTACCACCAAGATTTGCACCAGGGCCCAATCTATCCAAGCTCATGCCCAAGGTTTCTCAACAACCCCCACGTCCTCCTACTCATCGAATCTAGGAAATTGCTATGACGGTCGAGTATAGGTTGCGTGCTTTAGAGCCATCCATTTTTGAGGCTAGTTGATTTGACAGGTGAGTTGTTACACACTCCTAAGAGGATTTTGACTTCCATGACCACTATCTTGCTATCTTATTCAACCAACTCTACTTTTAGTTCATCCCACATTGTCAGTTCTGCTTACCAAAAATGGCCCACTTGGAGGTTTCAATTCCATGTCAAGGCTCAATGGAGCAACTGCACCCTCTTACATATTTAAAGTTTGAGAATAGGTTGAGGGCATTATGCCCTCGATGCCTCTAATAATTTTCTTTGCCTGATAAAACTCATGCGTGAGCTCCAGATATCCTGAGGGAAACTTCAATGGAAACCATCTACAAGATGGTTTGATTAGTCTTTTGCCCCTATACGCAAGTTAGACGAATGATTTGCATGTTAGTATCACTACGAGCCTCCACCATATTTTCCTTTGGCTTCACCCTACTAGGGCATAGTTCACCATCTTTCAGGTGCTAGCAGGTGTGCTCACACTCAAACCTTTCGCATAAGCTCAAGGTCAGTCGATGATGTGATGAGTCCCATAAATGGGTAATTGTATGGGCTCATTTGGCCTCCTAACTCAGGTTAATCCATCATTCTCATTAGTTTATTTTATGTTTATTATTATATTTATGCTAATAGATTGAATTGGGTTAGTCATTATGCCATGAAATCTAATGTGTGCTTTAAGCAGATTTTTGGTCAATTTTGAGACAAAGTCAAAGCTTTAATGAGCATTTGGCAAAAAATATTCGAGGGAAACAAGGGGGAGGATTTCTAGGAGGGTTTTCCCTTCATTTATGATCCCTTACCTCGAATATTCCTTCAGGAAGCTCGGAGCACAAGCAGCCACATCAATGCATCAAAGGGGTAGCCGAGCAAGTGAAGAAGAAGTGTTGTTTATCTCTAGTCTTGGGAGCCAAACCTCCTTGATTTTAGGAGAGTTGTTGGAGGCTCCACTTGTATAAATAGGGGGGCCTAGGGCCTCAGTAGTTTAGTTGGATGTTAGTGAAATTTTCACACTTTTTTGCAGCTCTTGCTCAGCTCATTCTCAAGCTTACTTTTGTAAACAATTTTATGTAATGTGTATATTATTTTGATAATGGAGATGAAGTATTTTCTGAGCCACAATGATTTTTTTCAGAGGGATAAATCTCTTGGGTTAGGGCCCAACCCAAGCTACCCAACACCTCTTGCTTTGTACTTATATCTTTTGTTACAGTTCATGAATTAGTTGATGTTAGATAGATTTTCTTTTCCATTGAGTAGAATAGGTTGCTTTTGGTGTTTTACATAGTTGTTTCCATTTCAGTTGCTGAAGTAGGTTAAATAGTGATAGGAGAAAGCTACAAAAAGGCCATCAACGGAGCCTTGACCTCCTTTCTTCCCTTTGGGATCGTGAGATGAGGTCAAGACACTCTTGCTGCCATAAAGACACAGTTTTGTTCCTTCCTTGCAATTTCTAGTGTTATAGTTTGATTTAGAGGTTAATGTTTGGTTTCAAATCCATTTTTCCATGTTCATTTCTATTTCTACAATAAATCTCTTCCCATGCTTTCCTGTTCATATAGCACTATTCAACATTTTATGTTTCTAGGTCAAAATTTAGGTTAACATGAGATATAGTTATGTTTTTTGGGTATAACTATTTCTTTTCTTGCTCAATTTCAGTATTTGAGTTTGCAACTCTCTTACAGTACACATTTTCTCATAATAAATCAATAAATTAGCCATCACCATCTCTTCTACTACATGTTCATAGGTCATTCACAACCCTTCACGAATCTGCCCTAATTTTCTGCGTTTTTCTCATAAGCTCTCCTCTCGTCTCTTGAACAAATCCAACCATCATTTTCTTTCATAATCCTCCTTGATGATATTCACACACCTTAACACCTCCCTCTAATCTTTAGCTACCATTTCCCACCATTTTTCCAGTTTCAAAACCTCTAAAAATGGCTCTTGGAATCCTCCTGTAGATCCTTCTATAGATCTCCTGCAGCCTCCTGTAGAATTTCCTGAAAGTGAATTTTTGAAGTTTGATTGCAGAGAAAGTCTCCATAAGGTTACCAGAGGCTTCTTAGGACCCCTCTACACCTTACTACACCTCTGAAAATCCCAATGTCACCTTCCACTGCCACCAAGTCTCTGCCACAACCACAAACAGATAAATTACATACATAACAATTTCACATAAAATACACAAAAACTCAAAAAAATGTTCTTTTCTCATTTTCTTCTAGAAATAGCTTAAATATATGTAGTATGCTCTCTTAGTAGGTAATGGAATTCATTTCATGGGTTTTCATCTATCTTTCTGCAAAAGTAGGGTTACTTGAAAAATTAGGGTTTGTTAGGGTTTGCTTTATGCTCCAGACTTCTTTCTCTTTCTGCAAATATAATATCCTTTGTAGAGTTAGCTTTCCTTCATCACAGTTAAAAGATTCTTCTAGAAATTCATAGAAGTTGGCTTGAGCTCCTACTAATCTTGTGCCAACTGACCAAGTGATAGCCTACAATAAGAACTAGTACTTGTGCATACATCACTGTCACTTCCAAGTTTGTTACGAACTACTGGTTGATAAAAGTAAAGTAGGAAGCCTCACGAGTTGCAACATTATTGCTACAATACTGGTGCTCACAACTTTTTGGCACTGTTGCCAAGGAAGCATCAGAGTATTTTGTGATTACTGCTTTTCTTCTATCTTCTACTACAACATTCTACTAAGTAGCTCATTCCAGCAAAAGTAGAGTAGTTGTTTCTTTCAATTTCTCATTTCCTTACTTTCATTTCAATTCTGCAATTTTCATTTCAGCAAAAGTAAATTAGTCCTTTCAATTTTGTAATTTCCATTTCAACAAAAGTAGATTAGTCCTTTCAATTCTGCAATTTCCATTCTAGCAAAAGTAGATTAGTCATTTCCTTGCTTTCATTTCGTTTCTACAATTTCCTTTCAATAAGTTCATTTTAGTAGTTGCAATTTGTTTGTTTAATCAGTTTTGTAGGTACAAGAAGAAAAACAAAAAAATCACCCAAAAAAGAGATTACCTTTCATGCCTTGTAGGAACAGAGATAATTCAGGGAAATTCCTACCCAACACCCCCACCACATCACAAAGCCACCCTTCTCTCTTCTTCGGTGGCAGTGATCTGGAAGAACCTTTAGGTGAAGAACTAGAGATATACAAAGAACCTATAGGAGAAGAAGAGGAAGAAACCATCCCTCCTGAAATAATGGATGAAAATAGAAATGCTAGGGGGAATGGAGAGAGAGTAGAGGGCACCTTTCCCATCTGAGAGACCAATGGGGACACTAAAATGAAGAACATAAGCCCTTCAGCCCTACCTCACTTCTATGGATTGACTACGGAAGATCTTGACACCTTTGTTTTTGAGTTTTTTGTTATCTACTGGACCTATGACTATGCAGAAGATGAGTAGAAGTTGAAACTATTTCCTTCTACCCTCAAGGATGCATCATTGTGCTGGTTCATGGGGTTACCTGGAAACAACACCACAACTTGGGCTCGGATGCAACAGGCCTTTAATAACAAATATCGGGACTTCTATAGGTCAAAAGATACCAATGAAGAAATCTTCTGAATGACCATGGGAAGTAATGAATCCTTGGAATATTATGAAGAGAGGTTCTAGCTAAATTATAAAAGGGCTAGGTGCACACTTGACCCCAAATATCTGAAGTTGGTCCTGCTCAGGGGAATTCTAGAAGACCTTCTAAACACCCTCCATTTACTGGCCGAGGGAGACATATACCAACTACCTTATGAAAACATAAAGACTGTTTTTAGAAACCATTCTAGGGCAGCCAGAAAGAGAGTTAGGGGGAGTCAACCCATAGCGAGTACCTCCTCATCGAGTTCATCCCTCAAAGGTGAACTTGAAAACACGTTGGAAGACTTCAAAAGTGAGATGTTGCATACTCTTGCCATGCAAATGGATACCTTGCATATCAAAATAAAAAAGAGGAAGTAGAGAGGGCTTTGGCCATTTTCTGTCCTAGGTGCACCAGAAGGCATCCTAGGAATGAATTTCCATTGAGCTCTATAGAGGTTTGTTCAGTCTGTAAAGATCATTCTAAAGATAAGTGCCCTTCCTTGCCCAGACTTAAAGTTGTTTACCAGGGGGAAAAAGGAGCCACTGAACCACTCTATTTCATGAACCAAAGGAGACCACATGGACCTAGACCTTACTAGTAAGGAATGCAAGGGACTTCTTAGGCATACTACAACCCCAATCAAGCCACTTCCATAACTTCTTTGGGTCCCCCTGCTCACCCTTCCTGGTCCATTCCTCCTCTTTGATCATATCCATCTCAATATCATGCTCAACCTGCCACTCACTCATTTCACTCCTATGCTCAGCCACAGCCTCAGCAGAATGCATCTCCTCAGGGTGGAGGCCCCAGTACAACTCTCATCCCGCTCTTTTGCCTCCACCACCTACTCAACCTCAACCATTGCCTCCTGCTCCACCAAGGCAACCCCAAATGCCTGCTCAACCAAACTTGAACCCGAACAACATACAGGCTCAACAAGTATATAGTGGGGAACCATCATGCCAAACCTGTGCTGTGGAGATTTAGGAGATTAACTTGTGATCTAGGAAGCTTCTCCCAGATAGCCAGCCTCCCCCTAAGGAGGATGAGGAAGATAAAGGGGAAATTGAACCGAAAGAAATTCCACCATTTCCTGAGAGATTATCTAGCACAACCCAGCCTACCCCAAAAGAAACTAAACTTCTAGGAGAATTGAAACAACTATGTGTAAATATACCACTTCTCCAAGTCATAAAGGATGTGCCTATATACAACAATACAATCAAAGAGAAGTTCCTCAGGCATCGAGGCCGACGCAAGAGAGATGCCCCAACCATCAATGTCATAGGAAAACTGTCCGACCTAATGTTGGGGCAAGTAATTTGCCTGAAGTATCTAAACCCTAGAAGCCCAATAGTTGATGTCCACATCAATGGCACCATGATCCCCCATACCCTAATTGATCTGGGGGCTACCATTAATGTGATGACAAGGACACCATGCTTAAACTCAACCTCTAGGGTTTCCTGAGGAAGACCACAACAGTACTGCAGTTAGTAGACCTCTCGATCATGACCCCTGAAGGGATTGTGGAGGATGTGATGCTATCCATTGATTCTTGGGAATACCCTGCTTATTTCCTAGTTCTCTAGTCAAAGGAAAAGCTCATTGGGTATCATCTCATCCTGGGAAGACCCTGGTTGGCTACTGTAGATGCCTACATTAGCTATCGAGCTAGGAACATGACAATCAAGAACGGGCATATGTCCAAGTAGCTAGTCCTATACCCTCCTACCTAACCTTTGCTAGAACATTATTTACCTCTCTGGTTGGAGGAGGAAGATAAGGATGAAGTCTATTCTGCACCACTATGTGTAGTAGCAACTACCCTGGGGGGGACAACAAAATGAGGATGATATCATCAAAAATTTAATACAGCATCTGCCCCCCAGTATTTTTCCATTAGAATATCTAGTGAAAGAAACCCAAGACAATCCATTAACTGATTTCAGTGGGGCCGACCCGACCTCCCTTCATGTTAAGAATATAGATTTCAGCCCTGAAAGAACCTTGAAAATCAACTCATCCCTATCCACCTCCCAGGAGAAGGAACTGTGTAGCTTATTGAGAAACCATTTAAATTCCTTCACCTGGAGCTATAAGGAGATGAAGGGAGTGCACCCTTTAGTTTGTACTCATCACATTTACATTAAGGAAGATTTCAAACCAGTTAGACAACCTCAAAGGAGGATGAATCTAGCTCTTAAAGACATTGTCAAGGAAGAATTGCAAAAGTTACTGGATACAGGATCCATCTACCCCATCTCTGACAGTGAATGGGTCTTTCCTTTGGTGTTGGTGCTAAAGGAAAATGGCAAGTGGAGAATCTGTGTTGATTATCGGGAAATGAACAAGGCCACCAAAAAGGACCATTTTCCTTTGCCCTTCATAGATCAAGTGTTAGATGGTCTGGCGGGAAAAAAAAAATTCTCCTTCCTAGATGGGTTCAACAGGTACAATCAAATCCAAATCAGCCCAGAATACCAAGATAAGACCACTTTCACTTGTCCTTGGGGTACCTTTGCATATCGGGTCCTTTTCTTTGGGTTGTACAATGCTCCTGCCACTTTCCAGAGAGCAGTACTGAGTATTTTTTCTGAGTTGGTCCATGATGCAGTGGAGATATATATGGATGATTTTACGCCTTATGGTTCTAACTTTCAGGGAGGTTTATCTAACCTTGGAAAATTTTTGGACAAGTGCATTGAAAGGAACCTGTCCCTCAGTCCAGAAAAATGTGAATTCTTGATGAATGAAGGGACCATGCTAGGTCATGCAATATCTCAACAACGATTACAAGTGGACCCCAACAAAATTGCCATCATCCAAAGGGTCCCACCTCCTCAAAAGGTGAGAGATATCCGAAGTTTCCTAGGCTTAGCGGGATATTACAGAAGATTCATTAAATATTTTAGTAATTTAGCCTCTCTATTGTTTGGTCTTTTGGGAAAATATGTTGAGTTCATATGAAATGAAATCTATCAAGATGCCCTAGATACATTGAAAAGTAAATTTGTGACCGCCCCAATTTTGAGAGTCCCAAGCTGGGCCCTACCTTTCCGCATTCACATAGATGCCTCGAATAAAGCAATAGGAGTAGCCTTAGGGCAAGTTGATGAAAAGTTACCTTATGCCATATACTTTATAAGTAAAAATTTGTCAAAGGAAGAGTTAAACTACATGGTAACTGAGAAAGAACTCCTCGTTGTAGTACATTCTTTAAATAAATTCAGACGTTACATCATAGGTTATCAGACTTTTCTACACACTGATCATGCTGCAATTAGGTATCTAATGAACAAACCAGATGTAACTGCTCACATTATTAGGTGGTTTCTTTTATTGTAGTAGTTTGACTTAACCATTTTTGATAAGCCTGGTAAGGAAAATGTTGTTGCTGACTTTTTGTCTAGAGAAAATTTGCCTGCAGGTGAGGAAGGAATGGTGGATGATCAAATGCTAGATGAGCATCTATTTGTTATCTCAGTACTCTCCTCATGGTTTGTTGATATAGCAAATTACTTGGTTTCAGCACAATTCTGGCCACACCTGTCCTCAAAAGAGAAGAACAAGATAGTGAGAAAAAGTGCCCCTTTCACCTGGATTGGGGGCAACCTATTCAAACTTGGCCCAGATCAAATTTTGAGAAGATGTGTCAGGGAGGAGGAATTTTTTGACATTCTCCTGACCTGTCATGACGGGCCTTGTGGAGGCCATTTTGCAACAAAGAGGACTTCCTTCAAAATTCTGCAAGCAAGTTACTATTAGCCCACTCTTCATCAAGATGTGAAGAGATATATCAGCCATTGTGATCGGTGCCAAAGGATGGGGAACCTACTCCAAAGGATGAGATGCCCATGCAGCCTCAAGTGACTTTTGAGCCATTTGAGAAGTGGGGCATGGACTTTGTGGGTCTTATCAACCCTCCTTCAAAATGAAAACAATACATCATTGTGTGCACCCATTATCTGACAAAATGGGCAAAGACAAAGGCAATCAAGGTAACAACAGAAGAAAAACGAACTGAGTTTTTAAGAGAGAACATCTTCTATAAGTTTGGGTATCCAAGAGAACTGGTTACTGATCAAGGCAGTCAATTCACTTCCAATCTGGTTGAAGACCTACTCACACATCATAAAGTCAAGCACAAAACTTCCACCCCTTACCATCGACAAGAAAATGGACAGGTGGAAGTCACTAACAGAGCTTTAGAAGGAATTCTGACCAAGGTGGTGAGAAACAAAAAAAAAGATTGGGCAAATCGATTGGTTGAGGTTACCTGGGCCTACAACACCACATGGAAGACCACCACAGGGTTCACACCCTATGAACTGGTCTATGGGAAGAAGGCTTTGCTATCAATATAATTTGAATACAATACACTATGGATGGCATCTCAGCTGGACCTAGATCTCATCCATGCACAAAGGGAAAGGTTACTCCAACTTAATGGATTGGATGAACAGATATTCTATACCCTTCTCCACACAGAAGTAATCCAGCTTCAGAGGAAGATATGGCATGACAAAAACATCAAGGAGAATAAATTCCAAGAAGGAGATTGGGCGCTACTATATGACTCAAGGTATAAATATTTCAAGGGAAAAATGAGGACAAGATGGTTGGGACCCTACACGGTAGAAAAGTACAATGACAATGGTTCAGTTTTGATCAGGACCATTGATGAGGAAGCCATCCCCATGCTTGTCAATGCGCATAGGTTGAAAATCTACCAAAAGCCCCTCTCCAAGTGAGAATTCATTAAATATCTAAGTAAAACAATGTTGGTAGTGGAGCAAGTCTCTGCCTCCACTCCACCCACTCACTAAAATAATAATAATAATAATAATAAGGACTCCAGTGAAAACCTCTATGAGGTGCTTGAGTCCCATCATTAGGCTAAAAACCTCTTTTGAGGTGGCCTAGTGATGACAAAAACAAAAAATGAAGAGAATAAATATCCTTGGGTGAAAACCTCCCTTGGAGGCACTCAGGGTAGGCAAGTAGAGTGAAAACCTCTTAGAGTCGCCCTAGTTGTCTTTTCAAAAAAAAAAAAGAGGAAAAAATAGAAAAAGAGAAAATTGACCTTTTGAGTGCATTGCAGGTTGCAGATGGACCACAGGAAGGAAGGGGGCAGGCCATAAAGCCTATTACACATCCTCTATACTCTTCTCCATCATTTTTTATTTTTTTCTCCACCTCACTACGTTTTTTCTGAAGACTGTGCATCCTAGAGGAGGCCCTGTGTGTTCTACAGGAGCCTCCTGTAGAAATCACAGAGAGCTCGAAATGAAGTTTAAAAAGTGATTGAAGAGCTAGGAATTTTCACAGAAAGCCTGTAGGCCATCCTAAAACCATCCACCATCCTAACCCTCCATCCCACACCTACACCACCTCATTTCCAATTTTTTTTCCTTCCTGCAAAGAAAACATAGAAACCTTTTTTTTTAAATAAGGAAATAAAAAACAACACCCCTGCAACCCACCTAAAACCTACTAGATACTTCTCCATTGCCATTTGAGTCTTCAATAGCCTCCTCATATCCCTCTGCATAAGCCTTAGCTAAAACTTTTAGAGGGAGAAGAAACTATAGGAGCTCCTGTAGGATTCCTCTAGTAGTTGATACCCTTAAAAATCAAGCTCCAATAGTAGAATAGGTGCAGCTACAGGTATGTAGAAGATGTATGAAGCAAGATCCCTCTAAAGAGCACCTATGCAAAGCAATTGAACAACATATCAAGAAACCACAAGCATATGGTAGCAGGAATATTGGTATGTAGCACCAAAGTCTGAGCATGCAACAACACTATAGCATGAACATTTTTGACTTGTAGGTATGTGACTAACCCAATGCACTCTATTAGCATAAATATAATAAAAAACATGCAATAAAATAATGAGAATGGTGGATTAAGCTGAGTTAGGAGGCCAAATGAGCCCATATAATTACCCATTTATGGGGCTCATCATCACCCCCTACAATTCAGTACAGGATAAGGTAAAGTTGGTAGATTTTTATTCACATAACATGGCCCTTACTAATATGAACCTATGGGACCCCAATGCTAGGTTAGGAGCCTTTCAGCTAATGGCCATGGCATCATGGATGAGTCATGAGGATAAAAGGGCCAAAAAAATCAAGAAGTTGATGGAAAAAGAAAAAAATGAGCCCCTGATGATTAGAGTAGAGCCATCAGACCCTATGGCTGTCTTTAGCCACACACCAGCAACTTGTAGCTGATCCTCAAAATGCGCCCAAGTACATCAATGATCAGGCCCAGACTATTGCACATTTTGAGGACATGGAGAGATTGCTTGGTGATGATTGCATTCATGCCTGCATGAGAAGGTGGAATACACTGCAACATAGCCTATAGAGTAGGGAGTATCACTCCCCAAATAGGATGAGGGAAGCATTGAGGAGAGTGCCACTGTCCAAACACTCTATGCAAAGCTTGAAGGCCCATTGGATTGGCCTCAATTTGAGTGCCCCACTGCTGTTAGCACTGCTAGACGACACAAAGGAGGAAGAAGAAAGATAACAGTGGGAATAGGTGGACAGAAAGGCTGGATTCCATGATAGCAAAGAGAATCTCACATCAAAGGCATGGGATGTCAGGGAGAACATTAGGGCCATCAAGGATGAGGAGTTGGACTAGTTGCTCAGAGGATGAACAACACAGTCAGTAGCGGGGTGATGATGAGCCCCATAAATGGGTAATTATATGGGCTCATTTGGCCTCCTAACTCAGCTTAATCCACCATTATCATTATTTTATTGCATGTTTTTTATTATACTTATGCTAATAGAGTGAATTGGGCTAGTCATTATGCCATGAAGTCTAATGTGTGGTTTATGCTTATTTTTGGTCAATTTTGAGACAAATTCAAAGGTTTAATGAGCATTTGGTAGCCAATATTCGAGGGAAGCAAGGGAGAGTATTTGTAGGAGGGTGTTCCCCTCATTTATGACCCCTTACCTTGAATCCTCCTTCAGGAAGCTCAGAGCACAAGCAACCACATTAATGCATCAAAGGGGCAGTTGAGCAAGTGAAGAAGAATTGTTGTCTATCTCTAGTCTTGGGAGCCAAGACTCCTTGAATTTAGGAGAGCTATTGAAGGCTCTAGTTGTATAAATAGGGGGGCTTAGGGTCTCAATAGTTTAGTTGGATGTTAGTCAAATTTTCACACTTTTGTGAAACTCTTGCTCAACTCATTCTCAAGCTTAATTTTGTGAATAGTTTTATGTAATGTGACTATTATTTTGATAATGGAGATGAAATATTTTCTGAGCCATCACTAATTTCTCTCAGAGAGCTGAAGCTCTTTGGTTAGGACCCAACCCAAGCTGCCCAACACTTCTTTCTTTGTACTTATATTTTTTGTTACAGTGCATGAATTAGTTGTTGTTAGATAGATTTTCTTTTCGTTTGAGTAGAATAGGTTGCTTTTGGTGGTTTACATAGTTGTTTCCATTTCAGTTGCTGAGGTAGGTTAAATAGTGATAGGAAAAATCTAAAAAAAGGCCATCAACAGAGCCTTGACCTCCTTTCTTCCCTTTGGGATCGGAGCTGAGGTCAAGACACTCTTGCTGCCATAAAAACATTTTGCTTCTTCCAGGCAATTTCTAGTGTTACTGTTTGATTCAGAGGTTAATGTTTGGTTTTAGATCCATTTTTCCATGTTCATTTCTGTTTCTACAATAAATCTCTTTCCATGCTTTCCTGTTGTTTCCGGGAAAACTAGTGTCTTTTCGATCTTCTAGTCCCACTAAGATGGGTAGCTATCTTAGAAACAAAAAATAAAATAAAATTGTGATTTCCCTTATGTATGATAGATAAGAGAGAAGCAAAGAGCACCAACCTGAATCTTTCACTTGGCTCCTTGCTTGTTTCCTCTCTCCTTTGATAGAGCTTTCCACTCCTCTCCTACTTTTCCCACTTTATAGAATACCTATAGAGGCAAAGCAACAAGACACCATCAAATCATCTCGATCTATAATACCATAAACAATGCAGAATCAAAAATACATTGGCCATACAATTGCATTCACAAATAACAAGATTCATATATACCCGATTATATGGAGGAAAACTCAAATAACTTTATTAATAGTAGAAGAGAGGATTACAACCCAGCTGTCTGATCCAGCATCATCCTCACAGCATCAAAGCCCTCTTCACCTCATGAAAATCAAGATCACCCAACAATAAAATGTTCCTTCTCAAAGAGAAACCAATAACACTTCTTTACAAATTACAAAATTCCAGCCTCTAGATCTCTTAGATGAGGGGTCCATATATAGATGTCTTGCAAGGGGGTGAGTCAACTCTGGGTTTTTGATTAGTGTCATTCCACTAATATTTCTTAGTTCCAAGTGGATATTTCATTGATCTCTTACTCATCCTTGGGCGAATTCAGGGAGGCAAGTGTCACAGGAGAAGTTTCTAGAAGATTCTATGAGCATCCACCTAGCAAACTATCTCTGCCATTTGTTTCTTCTCACTCATCGCACCCCACTAAAGGCTCTTTCAATATGCATCACACCTAGCTAGTCTAGTA
Source organism: Pinus taeda (assembly GCA_000404065.3). NCBI lineage: Eukaryota > Viridiplantae > Streptophyta > Pinopsida > Pinales > Pinaceae > Pinus > Pinus taeda. The sequence goes on from APFE030339543.1 coordinate 33,319, forward strand.
GCCAGTATGCATCACATCTTGACCATGGAGCAGTCAGTATGGTCCATTTTTGGCCAGTTCTGAGTGGTTTTTTAGGTGGAACTTCTAGGAAATGGTGTAATCAGTTGACCATGATCCTTTAGGGTATAAAAAAACACTTTTAGGGGTTAAAGAGCCCTTGGTTTATTGACATATGTGATTGGGGTTGCAGTGCCCAAATATGTCTATAACAATTGCCCCCTAAAGCATGAGTTCGTAAATCTTTTGATGTTGGTTGAAATGCTTTATCATGAGGATCTGAGGTATTCGAACTAGAAGGTGACCTATATAAGATATAATACAATACATCATCATCATATTATTTTCATGATCTAGCTGAGGCAAGCATTCCCATTTGGTCAGCTTTATAAATTCATTTTCATGTACATAGGACAGAGAATCATCTACTGTTGCTGACTGGTGATTCTTTATATGTAGAGTCATCATCCCTTAGCTTGGATGATCATCTGTGCAGCTTCTATGTACATTTGATGTCTTTATTTTCCTGAGTATATCGCAACCCATATGGATGAAACTACATTTGGGGTCTTCAAAATCATTCAATATTTGCTTGATGTACAAGTTGATCCATGTGAAAAGATGTTCTGAAGTCAAACATGTAAAGACATCGCCTGATTACCGGCCAATGATGTAAGCTGTTAAGAGGCACAAGAGGAATCACCGATAATGATAATGACCCTCAAGGTACTACAGTACAATTCACATGGTGTGAATACATAAGTCGATGTTGAACATGACGCAAAATCTTTCTGTTGAAGGCCATTGGTGTAAACCTATCGCCAAAAGTGAGAAACTTTCCATTGAGGCATGCAAGCTTCAAAGTACTAAAAGGGTTGTTTCTAAGTCAACTTCTTGGATAATGACCTGATGTCAACAAGAAGTGACTCGTCATAGGAGGGCCTTGATGTATCCCACATCTATGACACAAAATGAGGCAAATGATTTTCTAGAGGTGAAAACAATCTGATGATACAAGGTTCAGGAATGGCGGTCACGAAAAATGGAGGGTGAAGGTATTGCAAAGGATGAGGCATTAGTTGGGTGGTGAATTCTCTTAATGACTTCTCTTGAACATGTCGGTGACACTGAAATGGATTGGTAGCATTAACCCCAAAAGATGGATGGTGTGGAGGACCAATGGTGATATGACCAGTGAATGGAATAACCCAACCCGACTCAATCATGGTGATGGAGTGAAAGTGTCATGTTCAAGAGTGACCTACTACCAATAAATTTCTTCAAGTTCTTCAAGTGTCTTTGTTTACCAGTACCTCTTTATTTTTTTCAAGCTTAAGGAGGATAACATATGCTTGTTCTATAATTTTCCCTTCGGGCAAACCTGTCACTATGCTTTAGCAAGCCTAGCAACAGTGAAACTCATTCTTTCCTGGGTGGACAAGTTTGTCACTATTATTTTAACAAGTTTAATGACAAAGATAACTCGGTCCTTTTCATGTTTAGAGAGTTTGATAAGGGACAAAATGGAAACTCCACCAATCCTTTTTCGTAGCATAATATCTTAAGTCCGAAAAAGTATAAAATAATACGAAAGGGATGACTTTTCGATCACTTTAGCGAGCCAAAATAGACAAGCACTCGATCTTTTGTTTGATGATCCCTCCGATTCCAAAAGATTAAAATGTACAGGAGGGATGGTGCTTCCCTTTACTTTAACGAGCTGGAAAGGCCAATAGCTCGACAATCTTTTCATATTTAATGAGTCTAAAAGGAGCTTAAAAGAAACTTGTTTTTTGAGGAACAAGTAATGTTTTCAGGTAGTAGCTGGTTCTAGGTAAGTTTGGAACTTCTCAAAACATGGTAGTGTGAAGAGGGTGGGTAATAGAATCACTTGTCACAGTTGTTCCTCAAAAGGTTAAAAAATCAAGTGGAAGTGCACCATCGGTCAGAAGAATGGAGGTGATGGAAGAACACAACCAAGGTTCAAAAGGCTGATAGCATCGCAATCAAAGAGGTTGTTTACTAAAGGCTAGTTTATTTTTTAATGAGCTTGAACCTTGTGCCAACATGTGCTCAGTGGCAGGTTTATTTTTTAATGAGCTTGAACCTTGTGGAAACATTGCTCGTGCTAGTCGTTTAAATATGTCTCTTATTATTAGGTTCATTTTTTAACGAGCTTGCACCATGCAAAACTTTTCTCATTACCTTTTCATGTAGGCTAGAAACGAACAAACTACAAAGATAACTACACTAAAAGCTAAGGAACTACTGAGGTTAAGTAGGACGTTTTTTTCCTCTGCCAAGGAAAAATCCTTCCTTTGGTCCGTCTGGTGCACAAACATTTTCTGGTTCATCTTTTTCTTGCATAAAAATGGTTGCATGCCCCCAGGTATGAAGCAAAGGAGAGTTTCTAGGTTACCATATGGAAGTCCTTATGGTTAGGCAGGATCGTTTCTGTATATGGCTAGACAAAAAACACTTCCTTAGCTCTGCCCATAGACAAAGGTGAATGGTGTGAGCTTCCAATCACATAACCTTCGAGGAAATAAATGTTTCAGAACAATCCCAAATCCTATAAGGAAATGGTGTTTCAGACCAATCATATAACCTACAAGGAAATCTATCTTTTTAGATAGATTTGTCCACTGAAGCAGACCAGGGTGCATGCCCCCTAAGATTCATTACATTCACCGAACTACTTGCGGAAATTAGGTGGATGAAATGAAGGTTGAAGAGACATTCTTGATGCAGAGAGACCATTCAGGGATGATTTTTGACTTGTAGCTGTGTTTGAACTGGGAAATGAAAGCTGGTCTATAAGCTATACCATTCTGCCTTCACGTGGGAAACACATCACTCGGAAGAGTGTGGAAACAATAGCTTCCATGCTACAAACATAGTCACCCCGAAGGAGTAGAATGTAATATAAAGGCCCTTGGACTACCATCACGTTCAAGTGAACAGTTTTTCTTTTCAAAGTTATTGGCAACTTCAGAAGGATCCCTAAGGGTCGACTGGTTCCTTTGTTAAAGCCTGACAAATTTTGTGTCTCAGGCAGAAGCGATGGTGAACCAAGCGCTTTCCAAGCTGTTGAGTAAAGGATACTCACTGAAGCCCCTTCATCTTTGGTAGTGCCAAACACGATCATTTTGTACACTTGTACTATGATCCGGAATGGTACACTAGATGGAAGGCAGGGTCTTGCTAGTTGATTCCAATCAAAGGAAATGACTAGAATTCTCGGAGGAGGTACCAGATAAATGGTTGGATGAACCGCTTGAACTAGGGAACTTTTCTCCTGTTGTAAAGGAATAGGTGGATTTCTACCATGTTCATCAAACTTTGTATTAACAACAATAATTTGAACGGTGTTGTTCTCATTCTCTTTGGAAATTGTATCATCTGAAGGTGGACCTTCTGAAGGCAAGACTGGGTCAACTACCATCTCAACCTGTTGATTTTGGTCTAGTATGGACTCAGAAGGTTTACTTTCAATGATAGGCATTTCAACCGACAATTGAGTTATGTCAGTTGGATTTTCAACTAGCAATGGACTTGGTAAGAGTTTCTTGTATCCAAGCAAAAAATACTGCGGTGAAGCAGGACGATTATCCAAAACACTTTTGGCTTCATCCAAAAAAGGACAACGGTGAGGGGCATGATTTCCTTCACACGACCTGCATGGAAATCTAAACTTTCCTTTTTGTTCGTTGACTTCATTTTCACTAGTTGATGGTGTGTTGTCAACATGATTGACAGAGGTTGATGAGACCGGACGGCGCAACATTCTCTCAAGATCCATGGAATGCGAGGACAATCTCGATGAAAATGGTTTCCTTTGCAAATTATGCATGGAAATCTGGGTTTGGAAAGTTCGGTGTGCGGATTTTCGTTGGATGATGCATGGTTTCCCCTTTGCTTGATTGACTTCTTCTTCTTCTTCCTCTCCTTCCCTTTCTTCTTATTCTCAACTACTTGGTTTTTAATATCACTACTTTCACCAAGCAAAGAGGAAGAAGGAGAGGGAGAAACAAATGAAGTAGAAGGTGAAGGGACAAATTCAGTATCATCTGGTTGCTGATTCGATTGCTGAGGAATTACGGTGTTTTGAACGAAAGAGGTTAAGAATAGCCATACTGGTAGGCCAATTGTGATTCTTGGAAGGGACAATATAGCCATATATGGAGCACCAATATCTCCCCACGAAGAGAAAGGACTAGGATTCCCTCCAAGAGGGATCCCTTGATTGGTGGACTCCATTATCTCAACCTAAGATCAACAAAGGAACAAGGATGTTATTCCATATCAAATAAATTTTATGACACTTTGACACAACTTTGGTTTTTCAATTTTTAAGAGTTGAGAAAAAGCTAAAGATGACTCTAATCGCCTTCGATTTTTAATGAGCCTGAAGTGACAAGTGCTTAGATGGACCTTTTCTTTTAAGGAGTCGAAAAGGAACGAAAGTGACTACTCTAGAAATCTAGACAGAGGGATTACCAAACCAATCGAAAAACTGCAATATACACCTTGGTGGTAAATTAAAGACAAATTACCAAGGACTTTACGTACGACGGTCAATCTTCCCGAATGTTGTGTTCAGTGCATTGCGATCGATAGGGCGGCAGACATGGCTTCCAAAGGATAAAGTATATCAGCCTATTGTGGTCTCCCAATATATACTCAATGGTACAAGGAGAACAAGTCCGTACTAGCACTTGTTGTATCAAAGAGGAGGAATCACCCAACCTTCAATGAAGACAATAGTTACCAGGTTTTACGACGCCGACCTAGACTTCTAGATGTGTTGCGTTAGGTTCCAAAGCATTTTTATGTTCATTGAGGTTTATTTTAGAGTTGATCTTTTTTATAAGTTTGTCTTTCAAGGTTCACCACGTGATGTAGATGTAAAATTCCTAAATATGAAATCTAAAACGATAAATAGTCGTTTATTTTCTTTTAGCAATGAAAATCCTAGCTACTAAGGAAAGAAGATAACGATTCTTTCAACAAAAAGCAAAGAGCACACACTAAATGCATTTTTCGTAAATCATTTTCCGCATGTAGTCCAAATGAAAATGCACATGCATGTATTTGTTTTTCCATTTCCTTAATGTGAGAATGCCAAAAAGGAAAAGTAAGCACAAGTTTTAACTATTTTCTTCAAAGCGACACTTCAACAATTTCTTTTGAAAATGAAAGAAAGACTAAAATGACACTTTCAATTTCGAATGGAAAACTTCTTTCGACACTTCAAATATTGAAAATCCAAATCAAATACAATGAAAAGAGTACAATCGACCATCTAGAGGAGGAATACTTTATGACACTCTTCTTCTTGACCCAAAACGACAGTTATGACACTTTTGAATCAAAAAATGATAGTTCAACTAAGCTACTCTTGACAAAGAAGGATTGTAAATGATGAAAAAAACATAAAGAACATTTACAAATCCTAATCAATGGAGGTTGAATAATGTAAAGGATGAAAGATTCAGCAATGAGATACTGATCATATGCAGCAAACTAATGAATAGAGCTAAAAACAAGGAGGAAAAAACCAAGTTCCAAAGAGGGAAACAATATCACTCAATCATCACACCTGTCCTTAAGGGAAACATGGATTCATGTCACCTGCAACACATGGGAGGTGAGATGCATACAGGCTACCAGTCATAGACAATGCGATGGGCCAAGGAACGAAACTAAGTTTGGTTTTTTCTCAAAATTTGCAGCTAAGCTCAGTTATTTTGGCTAAGCTATGATAGACAGTAAAAACAAAGTATAGGGGTATGATCTTAGGAGGTTATTGAGCTACCAAAAGATCACTTAGGATGTTTACAAGTTAGATGTTCAGTTCATAAACCAACTCCGAGATTGACTGAAGCAGCATTCATCTACTTTGCACTTGCATAGCAAGAGCAATTCGAAGGCTAGCTGGCTAACTTCACGCTCCGTCTGTAGTTTATAAAGCAAACAACAATAACAAACAAACACAATAATCACTCCCCAGCAGAGTTGCCATTTTGTTTCCAGGAAAACTAGTGTCTTTTCGATCTGGTAGTCCCACTAAGACGGGTATCTATCTTATAAACAAATAATCAAAGCAAATTGTGATTTCCTTTATGTATGATAGATAAGAGAGAAGAAAATATCACCAACTTGAATCTTTCACTTGGCTCCATGCTTGTTTCCTCTCTCCCTTGATAGATCTTGCCACTCCTCTCCTACTTGTTTCGCTTTAGAAAATACCTGTAGAGGCAAAGCAACAGAACACCATCAAAGCATCTCGATCTATAATACCATAAACAATGTAGAATTAGAAATACATTGAACATACAATTGCATTCACAAATAACAAGATTCACAAATACACGATTATATGGAGGAAAACTCAAATAACTTTATTAATAGTAGCAGAGAGGATTACAACCCAGCTGTCTGATCTAGCATCATCCTCCCAGCATCAAAGCCCTCTTCACCTCATGAAAATCAAGATCACCCAACAATACAATGTTCCTTCTCAAAGAGGAAACAACAGCACTTCCTTACAAATTACAAAATTCCAGCCTCTAGATCTCTTAGATAAGGGATCCATTTATAGATGTCTTGCAAGGGGGTGAGTCAACTCTGGGTTTTTATTAGTTTCATTCCATTGATAGTTCTTGGTTCCACGTGGAGATTTCATTGATCTCTTACTCATCCCAGGGCGAATTCAGAGAGATAAATGTCAGAGAGAAGTTTCTAGAAGATTCTATGAGCATCCACCTAGTAAACCGCCTCTACCATTTGTCTCTTCTCACTCACCACACCCCACAAAAGGCTCTTTCAATATGCATCGCACCTAGCTAGTGTAGCAACCAGTATGCATCACACCTTGACCATGGAGCAGTCAGTATGGTCCAGTTTTGGCAAGTTCTGAGTGGTTTTTCAGGTGGAACTTCTAGGAAATGATGTAATCAATTGACCATGATCCTTTAGGGTATGAAACAACACTTTTAGGGGTTAAATATTCCTTGGTTTATTGACATATATGATTGGGGTTGCAGTACCCAAATATTTCTATAACACCTATTCATATAGCATTGTTCAACATTTTATGTTTCTAGGTCAGAATTTAGGTTAACATGAGACATAGTTCTATTTTTTGGTACAACTCATTCTTTTCTTGCTCAATTTCAGTATTTGGGTTTGCAGCTCTCTTATAGTACATATATAATCATAATAAATCAATAAATTAGCCATCACCATATCTTCTGCTAAATGTTCATAGGTCATTCACAACCCTTCACGAATCTGCCCTAATTTTCTGTGTTTTTCTCATAAGCTCTCCTCTCGTCTCTTAAACAAATCCAACCATCATTTTCTTTCCTAATCCTCCTTGATGAGCTTCACACACCTTAACACCTCCCTATAATCTTCAGATACCCTTTCCCACCATTTTTCCACCTTTAAAACCTCTAAAAACAGCTCTCGGCATCCTCCTATAGATCCTCCTGTAGATCCCCTATAGCCTCCTGTAAAATTTCCTGAAAGTGACTTTTTGAAGTCCAATCACAGAGAAAGTCTCCAGAAGGTTACTAGAGGCTTCTTAGGACCCCTCCACACCTTTCTTCACCTCTGTGAATCCCAAGGTCGCCTTCCACCGTCACCAAATTTTCGACACAGCCACAAACAAATAAATTACATACATAACAATTTCACATAAAATACACAAAAACTCAAAAATATGTTCTTTTATCATTTTCTTCTAGAAATAGCTTAAATAGATTTAGTATGCTCTCTTAGTAGGTAATGGCATTAATTTCATGGGTTTTCACCTCTCTTTCTACAAAAGTAGGGTTAGTTGAAAAATTAGGGTTTGCTAGGGTTTGCTTTACGCTCAAGTCTTCTTTCTCTTTCTGCAAATAGAATAGCCTTTGTAGAGTTATCTTTCCTTCAGCATAGTTAAAAGCTTCTTCTAGAAATTCATAGAAGTTAGCTTTAGCTCCTAGTGATCTTATGCCAACTGACCAAGTGACAACCTGCAGTAAGAACTAGTACTTGTTCATACAGCACCATTACTTCCAAGTTTGTTACGAACTACCAGGTTGATAAAAGTAAGTAGGAAGCCACAAGAGTTGCAACATAATTGTTGCAATACTGGTGCTCACCATGATGCACCCCCCCAAAGAGGGATCTCACCCATTAGCTTCCTTACAACTCGTAGGTTCTCAAACCCGTTGATTCACACACATGTTAGACTCCTTGGTCCATGTTTCAATATGGTTCGAACGGAAAGATGACCAACCAACACAACAAGCACGTAGGTGTACATGGCCCACCACAAGGGTGCACGCTTTGTTCCTCGACCACTACAACGGCAAACCAACAGGTAGTAATCCACTCGCGCTTGTGACGATGTAGTAGCCTGTGTTGGTTTTCACCTAAAGTCGAGCGGTGGACCAGCTTGAGCCGTTCCAAATCTAAGTCCTTTTCGTCTTTCCCTCACAGTAATTTTTCTCTATCGATCTATCACCTATATTTAGCCTTGGATGGAATTTACCACCTAATTAGGGTTGCATTCCTAGACAACCCAACTCGCCAACAATGCCTCATGATATGGCAGGGTCCCAGTCCAACGGGGTTTTCACCCTCTCAGGTGACCCCTTCCAAGGGACTTGGCCTAGGTCCACCACTAAGGACACCTCTATAGAGTACAATTCAAGCAACGCTACCACCCAATTTTCATTCTGGGCTCTTCCTGGTTCACTCACTGCTAATAGGGGAATCGTTGTAAGTTTCTTTTCCTCCACTTAATTATATGATTAAACTCAACGGGTGTTCTCTCCTAATTTGAGGCTGCAAGTTGGAGCTAAATCTGCCCTCCCCGATGGGAGGAAAAGAGAGAGAAAAGTAAGCTTTGAGTGATGCCACATAAAGCCTGCATCAGCTAATGCTCACTGCCCATCTAAGGGGACAAAATCACGCTCATCAATGCATGCCACAAAACATCGCTTGAGGTATTTCAGCCAAACGCACTCCATTGGGCATGGATGACTAGATCTTCTACTCCCTAACATATTACTAGGACCATGTTTGAATGGGATGTGATGCCCAAATAGAGGTGCCCTCGACCGAGGCCTCGGGTGCAAATTTCATTCAAAAACTTGATGATTCACGAGCTTCTACAATGTGCACTAAGTATCACATTTCGCTAGGTTATTCATTGTAACAAGAGCTAAGATATTTGTTTCCGAGAATTGGTTCCACGTATTACCGACAAATTCGCCAGAACACTGAATAAGGGAACCTACCACAACAAATGTAAGGCTAAGGTCCAAATAGAGGAAAGGAAGAAAACACATGAAAGAAAGAGTAACAAAAGTGTCTACCCCCCCATAGGATGAGGCTCAAATCGAGAACAATATGCCTGAGCCCCACACCCTCACAAAAAGAGGGGAAATGCATGGAACAACAATTAAGAAGGACTAGGGTGGCCACCCTGAGAGCTCCCACTAATTTTAATCCTTCCCGAACACAAGTCCACAATAGTTCCCCCTTTTCTCTATAAAGCTAGGGACCAAAAGGAAGAAGGGAAGAAAACAAGGTGATAGAAATAGAGATCAAACGAAACTATCGGCTCACAAGGGGAGGCTCAAACAAATCAAGAGCCTTCCAAGCCCTGTGCCTTCTCAAAAATGGCGGAATTGAAGGGGATGATGATTGAGAAGGACTAGGGTGGCCACCCTGAGATCTCACACTGTTTTTCATCCTTCCTATACACCAATCCACAACAATCCCACCTTTTCTCCATAAATCTAGGGTCCAAAAGAAAGAAGGGAAGAAAAGGGGGAGGCTCAAATATATAACAAGCTTTTCCAACCCCTTGCCTTCGCAAAAAGGGGGGAAATATAGGGGACAACAACCAAGAAGGACTAGGGTGGCTACCCTGGGAGCTCGCACTATGTTTTGTCCTTCCTGTACACCAATCCACAATATTCCCACCTTTTCTTCGTAAATCTAGGGGCCAAAAGGAAGAATGGAAGAAAACAACATGAAAGAAAGAGATATCAAATGTGGCTATCAGCTCACGAGGGGAGGCTCAAATAGATAACAAGCTTCCCCAACCCCGTGCCTTCGTAAAAATGGGGGAACTACAGGGGATGACGATCAAGAATGACTAAGGTGGCCACCCTAATAACTCGCACTACTTTTCATCGTTCCTGAACACCAATCCACAACAATTCCACCTTTTTTTTGTAAAGCTACGGGACAAAAGGAAGAAGGGAAGAAAACAACATGAAAGAAAGACATGTCAAATGTGGCTACCAGCTCACAAGGGGAGGCTCAAATAGAGAACAACCTTCTTTAACCTCATGCCTTCACAAAAAGGGGGAACCACAGGAAACAATGGTCAAGAAGGACTACGGTGGCCATTCCAGGAACTCGCACTACTTTTCTTCCTTCCTAAACACCAATCCACAAAAATCCCACCTTTTCTCCATAAAGCTAGGGGCAAAAGGAAGAAGGGAAGAAAACAACAGTAAAGAAACAAAAATCCCAAGAAAAGGGAGAGGCTCAACAACACGTTGAGGATATATTTCCTAACCAAAAAGAAAGAAAATAAGGCAACCAATTAAAGCATCCCACCTCTTCACGCCCTCCCACATACACTACAACACAACACCCTTTCTAGCTTACAACATAACAAATAACAATCAAACAACCAAGCAAATAAATCTCAACCTAAACTTGACCACTATAAAAGACTGGGGCCACGATGAGACCAGTGTTTGGAGAACATTACTTAGAGATAAACAACCCCCTAACTTGGCACAAGGCTTCAAATGACAAATAAACTAATAGAAAACCCAACCCACTATTGCACCCCTCTGTGTACAAAACACCCAACAACCTTTCCAATGAGAAAGTCAACAGGGGTCAATAATCAAACATCAAAGAGGAGTTTTCATGGGGTGAAACTCAATGCTAGAGAAAGCCATGGGCCACAAATACAACTATGGTGCAAGGCCACTAAAGAGAGGGATGTTCGCAAAGCACACACCACGAAACCAAGAAATGACCAAATCACACAAAAAACTCACAATCCAAAGCGAGAAACAAAGACACAACCCACTACTTCTTTCCCTAGAAGGGGATTTGGTCATGAGAGGATGAGGAGTTCCCTTGATGGTAAAGGAACGAGATAAGAATACCACCTCATTCCCATTGGTAGGGAAAATTTTGATCTTGATGGAGCTCAGCCCGAGGGAGGGCTTTTTCATTACCTAGACAACCAACCCTTCCATGAGGGAATATTGAGGAATGGTCGAGAGGACTAGGGTGGCCTACCCAAAGGGTTGCACCACTCTTCATCCATCCCATATTGACCCCAACCTAAAAATTTCCCCTCTTGAAAGGTTTGAGGTACTAGGCACGTGCGCAACCACTCCCTTGACCCAACCACCAACAAAATAGCTCACCCAAGCAACACATAAACCATCGTCGCCTTTTCGAGAGAACCAACTATGGAGGTACGCACCCTTGGCCCATGCCTTCTGATGAATAGAAGACCAAGCACCACCACTATGAATGAGTCTAAATGTATCCATCGTTTCCCAAGCACCCCAACTGCAACAACCATGCCCCTCCAAACAAATCGTCAAAGAGGGCTCCCAAGAAACAAGCTTCCAAACCCCCCTATAGAAACACATTGGGGGAAAGGAAAACAAATGATGGGTGGGACAAGCACAAGCATGGATTGTAAGCACACACAAAAAAACATGCGTGAGTTCAAGACAAGAAACCAACAATGTTCCCTCCAAACACCAAATCTGCTCCCCTAGAGACACACCACATAGGTCCAAATTGCAATCGAAACCAACCCGACTTGAACCAAAAATTAAAACCACTATTATCAGTGATCCTATCACAGGTTCACCTACAGTAACCTTATTATGACTTCTCCTTCCTCTAAATGATAAGTTTCAATGAACTTCTCACAATGTTGATGGTAGCAAACCACCATCATCGACACAATCCGAACACTTCACTGGATCATTCAATCTGTAGGAGTGACGGGCGGTATGTACAAAGGGCAGGGACGTAGTCAACATGAGTTGATGACATAGGCTTACTAGGAATTCCTCGTTTTCTTTGGAGAATTTAGAATCTATGGATAGATACTAATTCCCTAGATAAGTAGATGTATCTAGAACAACCGTTTAAAGTGTTTTATACTTTTCCTATAAGAAATAGATAAGATGAGAAGATAGAAGGCCTACCTATAGTTCCGCTTTCCTCTCGTCTCCCTTGTATCGCTTTTGTCGCTCCTTCCCATACTTAATCACTTGAGAAGTACCCTGTAAACACAACAGACGACAAAAGAGGATCAAAGCATATGATCTATTGAATATAAGTGAAAGGAATCATATACAATTCACACACATAAGCATTATGAAACAATACAAACATATGGGAAAAAGGTTCAAACACTTTATTAGATAGAAGAAGGAAATACAACCATTGGTGTCTGATTCAAAGCCATTCCTCCAGCTTGGATCCCATCCACATCACATCAAAAGCATGAAAAACTTGTAGCATCACAGTACTTGATTCAAAGCCAAATCTCATAGAAGCATTATCTCCTTACAATGTAACATAATCCAACCCCTGATCACTTAGATGAATGGTCAATTTATAGGAAGATGAAGGATGTTTTTTCATTAATGGTGGCATTGAATGGACTTCCATACTTAGAATTAGTTCCATGAAGGAAGGGATGAGAGGTTAGGATGCACCTTAACTCATTCCTCATCCATTTTCGAGCTCATAAGATTTGATAAGTGAGGGAAACTTCTAGATGACTCCAGAAGATAAGAATATTCTCCAAACCCTATGTGAATTTCACTCATTCTTGCCTAATGCATGTGAAAGGAATCCTAAGTGATCTATAAAGCACCATACCAGTGAACTCAATAGCTCTATAATGCACCTTCATAGGGGCTTACCTATGCAGGCCCCTCTAGAGGCTACTTTTGGATGTCTTCAAGTCATGAAACTGTCTGGGAAGGAGGCATTCTAGGGCATGAAGCAACTGAAATTAGGGTTTGATGAGCCCTAAAACACTGATCTAGATGTTGGGATTTTATGTGCCCAAATTGATTTGTAACAACTGCCCCCCTAAAGCATGAAGTCAGAAGAATTCCAATGTCGAGTGAAATGATTTATGATGTGATGAGGAGGTATCAAAGTGGAAGGTGACCTGCATCAATTACAATACATATATCATGATATTTGATTTTACATGAATTTCTAAGGGAAGGCATACCCATGCTCAACTTATTAACTTTCATTACATGTACATAAACAATCATCTACAGATATAGACCCATGATTGGAATGACTATCAATGTAGATCCATTGTACATATGATTTAGTACTCCTGAAATCGCAGCCCGGATGGATGAAACTACAACTGGGGTCTTTAGTCTCATTCAACCGTTAACTCAAGTACGAGTGTAACCATGTGAATATGTTATTTGAAGTCGAACATTGGAAGACACCATCTGATTATCAGCCAATGATGTAAGTTTTTAATAGATGCGAGATAAGTCACCGATAATGATAATGATCTTCGAGGTACTGCAGTACATTCTACATGGTGTGAATGAACGATTTGATGTCGAACACCATAAAAAGTATTTCGGATTGATGTATGCCTATAGCCGGAAGCGAGAAACCTGCTATTGATGCATGCAAGCTTCAAGGTACTGAACACATGTTTCTAAGTCAAATTCTTGGATAATGAGCTGATGTCAACAAGAAGTGACTCGTCGTGGGAGGGTCTTGATGTATCCCACATCAACGACACGAAATGAGCGTACTGATTTTTGATATGGAATTTGACTGACGACATAAGGTTCAGGATTGACAGTCATGAAATTGAAGGTTTATGGTATTGCAAAGGATGAATTTTGACTAAATGACTTCACTTGAACATATCAGCGACACTGAATGAATTGGCAGCATTGACCCAAAACCAAAGTAATGGATGGTGTGATAGACCATATGTATGATAACCATCAAGCAGATAACCCAACCCAAATATTCTGAATGAATTGGTAGCATTGAACCAAAACCAAAAGTTATGGATGGTGTGATATACCATAGGTATGATAATCGTCAAGCAAATAACCCAACCCAAATAGTCATTGAGATGAAGTGAAAGTGTCATGTTCAAGAGCGACTTGCTACCGTAAAGTGGTTTTCCTTAGTCATTGCTGACAATTACCTCTTTATTTTTATCAAGCTTGAGGAGGATAACATATTCTTGTTGTATAATTTCACCCTTCAGGTGAATCTATCATTCTTTTATGTTTTAACGGTTCTAGCGAAGGTGAAACTCAGTCTTGTCTAGATGGACAAGTTTGTCGCTATTTGATGTTTTAACAATTTTAACGATAAAGATAACTTAGTCCTTTTCATGTCTAGAGAGTTTGGAAAGGGACGAAAAGAAAACTCCACAAGTTATTTTTCATAAATTAATCTCTCAAGCCCGAAAAAGCATAAAATAATACAAGAGAGATATCATTTCCAATCTGTTAACGAGCTAGAAAGGACAAGTGCTTGGCAATATTTTCATGTTTAGAGAGTTTGGAAAGATATTAAAGAGGACTCCACTTTGAGGAACAAGTCGTATCTGGGATATCAATTAGTTCTGGCGATGTTGGAACTTCTCAAAACATATTGATTTATGTTAAGAGGCTGGCTAATAAGACCACTCATTTCAACTGCTCCTCAAAAAGGGCAAAACAACCAAGTGAAAGTGCATGATCAACCAAAAGGATGGTGATGATGGAATGAAACAACCAAGGCTCATCTGATAGAAAAGGCTGATAGAATAGAAATCACAAGGGTTAAAATGGAGATGGGTTCATTTTTACACAAGCTTGAACCATAGGGAACTATGCTTGGATTCAGTTTCATGTTTACATAAGCTTGAAATGATAAAACTATGCTTGAATTCAGTTTCATTTTTACACAAGCTTGAAACAAAGAACGATTCTTGAGATTAGTTTACATGCCCCTAGCATGATGAAAGGGAAAGTCTCCTATAACCAAATGGAAGTTGTTGTGGTGAAGCTAGGCGGTTATCCAACACCTCTTTAGCTTCGTTGAGATGGGGACAAAGGCGAACGGGGTAATTCCCTTCACATAACCTACAGGGAAACTTAACTTTACCACTAGGTGCATGCCCCACAAGATTCATTACATTCACCTAAATAGACTACTCGTGGCTATCAGGTGGATGGAATGAAGGTTCTTTTATGATATCTTATGAAAGACTCGACTGGGATTTTACGACATCTAATAAAAGACTTGACTTAGAACTTGGGACCTTGTTTCATTTTTTATTGAGCTTGACATAAGACAAGGAACTCTACTTAGATTCCTTGTTTTATTTTTTAATGAGGTTGACGTAAGACCAATAACTATCCTCATTTTCCTTGTTTCATTTTTTAACGAGGTTAACATAAGACCAAGAACTATCCTCATACCCTTTGTTTCATTTTTTAATGAGGTTGACACAAGATCAGGAACTGTTTTCGTATTCCTTGGTTTCATTTTTTAACGATGTTGACACAAGACAAGGAACTATCCTCATTGACCTGTTTCATTTTTTAACGAAGTTGACATAGGACAAGGAACTATCCTCATGGAACTGTTTCATTTTTTAACAAGGTTGACACAAGACAAGGAACCATCCTCATGGACCTGTTTCATTTTTGAACGAGGTTGACACAGGACAATGAACTACCCTCATGGACCTATTTCATTTTTAATGAGGTTGACATAGTAAAAGAACTATCCTCATATCCTTGGTTTCATTTTTTAACGAGGTTGACACAAGACAAGGAACCTTCCTCATGGGGGATATTTCATTTTTTAATGAGGTTGACAGAGTAAAAGAACTATCCTCATTTTCCATGGTTTCAATTTTTAACGAGGTTGACACAAGACAAGGAACTCTCCTCATAGGAACTGTTTCATTTTTTAATGAGATTGACACTGTAAAAGAACTATCCTCATGGGAGTTGTTTCATTTTTTAATGAGGTTGACATAGTAAAAGAACTGTCCTCATGGGCCCATTTCATTTTTGATGAGGTTGACACAATAAAAGAACTATGCTCATATCCTTGGTTTCATTTTTTAACGCTGTTGACACAAGTCAAGGAACCATCCTCATGTGCTTTCGATCACAACTTATAAGAAGTCATGAAGGAGAGATATGGTTCCAGTGCCCCCAGTACATGATCTACAACATCACTAAATTGATCATCAGTTGATGTATGCATGGAACGGGTTGCCACATAATTAACCCGTGGTGGGGATGATACCATTGGTACAAAAAGACCATTTAGGGAAGATGGTTGACTAGGATCCATAGTTGGACTGGGAAATGAAAGCTGGTCAATGGTGATAATTCTGCCTTCATGTGGGAAACAAATCACTCGAAAGGATGTTGAAATAATAGCTCCCATGTCATAACCATAGTCGTGCCCAAGAATTAAATTGTAATCTAAAGAGCCTAGGACTATGATCACATTCAGGTAAATGATTTTTCCTCCCAAAGTAATAGGTAACTGAGGGAGGATCCCTAATGGTTAACTGGTTCCTCTGTTAAAATCGAATATATTATGGGTAATAGGCACAAGTGACAGCGAACTAAGCGCTTTCCAAGAAGTTGAGGAAAGGATACTCATAGATGCACCTTCATCTATAATAGTGCTAGATACAATCATATTACAAACTTGTACTACGATCTAGAAAGGCACATAAGAAGGAAGACGAAATCATGCCAGTCGATTCCAATCAAAGGAAGTGACTAGAATACTTGGGCGAGGTACCACAGAAATGAGAGAATTAACCCCTTGAGTTACGACAGTGGGAGGATTTCCCTCTTGTCTTGATGGAATAGGATGATTTCCCCCAAGCTCATTAGAATCTAAAGAAACAAAAAAAAACTTGAGTTGTATCATATTCACTCTCTTCGAGAAAGGTACGATTAGTGAAGGTGAAATCAGGTCAACCATTACCTTGACCTGTTGATTTGGGTTGGTATAGAATCATAGGATTCACTTTTAGAGAGAGTGGGTTTGACCGACAGTTTATTTTGGTTAATCAATTCATCAAATAGTGAAGGGTTAAGGAATAGTCTCTTGTAACCAGATGGAAGTCATTGCGATGAAGTAGGATGGTTATCCAACACTTTTTTGGCTTCGTCCAGATAGGGACAAAGGTGAATGTGATGATTCCCTTCACATAACCTACAGGGAAACTAAATTTTACCCTTCTTTCCATGAACTTTACTACCACTAGTTGATGGTGTGTCACCAACATGATTCTGGAAGTTGATGACACAGGATGATGTGAACAAGAAGACCATTCTTCTAAGATATAAGGAATATTAGGACAATTTTGAAGAATATGGTCTCCCACATAAATTTTGCATGGATATCGAACTTTGTTAGGCTTAATGGATGGTTTCTCATTAGATGTTGCATTGAAAGCAATGGTTGCTTGATTTCCCCTCTACTGAATTTGCTTCTTCTTCTTCTTCTTCTTCTCTTTATTATTCTTCTTAGCCACCTGGTTATTAGTACCAATACTTTCACCAGGCAAAGAGGAAGAAGGGGAGGAA
The DNA here is from genome assembly GCA_000404065.3 of Pinus taeda. Classification (NCBI taxonomy): domain Eukaryota; kingdom Viridiplantae; phylum Streptophyta; class Pinopsida; order Pinales; family Pinaceae; genus Pinus; species Pinus taeda. Next base: position 51,003 of record APFE030339543.1, read on the forward strand.
GAAACAGCCAGGAAGAAGGTAAAGGGTTAACTTTAGGATCAACTGGAGGTTGATTTTTTACAGTTAAAGGAGTACTCAATTGCAGAGAAATCATGACATTTTGATCAATTAACAAGCAATCAAATAGAGAAAAGTTGGAAAAAACACATTCCGAAGGTGAAAATTCCCCCTAAGGTGTATCAACGCAGGTAAAAGAGGCCTAACTGTGCTTCAGAGCACTCTCTCTCACTTAAGGATGCTCTACAGAGCACTATCCCCTGAGCAAGCCTGCGTTGATTCTTGAGAGGCCACTGAATAGTCATCTAACCTCAATTTTTGACCAAATTTCAATGAAAAATAGCTGAAATACAATCAATGAACACAAGTAGGGTCTATAATAATGTCTTAGGAGATCAATAGTCTACTAGGAAAGGTGATAGTTCCCCAGTGGAGTCACCAATTTTTTTTGGAAAATTTATCATCTACGGATAAAGACTAATTCCCTAGATAAGTAGTTGTATCTAGAACAATAGTTTAAAGTGTTTTAGAATTTTCCTATAAGTAGTAGATAAGATGAGAAGATAGAAGGCCTATTCGTAGTTCTTCTTTCCTCTCATCTCCCTTGTATCGATTCTGTCTCTCCTTCCCATACTTAATCCGCTTGAGAAGTACCCTGTAAACACAACAAAGGAGAATAACCAATCAAAGCATACGATCTATTGAATATAAGTGAAAGGAATCAGATACAATTCACAAAAATAAGCATTATGAAACAATACAAATATATGGGTAAAAGGTTCAAACACTTGATTATATAGAAGAAGGAATTACAACCATTGGTGTCTGATTCAAAATCATTCCTCTAGCTTGGGTCCCATCCACATCACATCAAAAGCATGACAAACTTGTAGCATCACAATACTTGCTTCAAAGACAAATCTCATAGAAACATTATCTCCTTTCAATTCAACATAATACAACCCCTAATCACTTAGATGAGTGGTCAATTTATAGGAAGATGGATGTTTTTTCATTAATGGTGGCATTGAATCGCCTTCCATACTTAGAATTAGTTCTATGGAAGAAGGTATGAGAAGATAGGATGCACCTTAACTCATTCCTCATCCATTTTCGAGCTTATAGGAGTCGATAAGTGAGGGAAACTTCTAGATGACTCCAAAAGATAACAATATTACCAAAACTCTATGTGAATTTCACTCATTCTCATCCAGTGTAGGTGAAAGGAAGCCTAAGTGCTTTTCAAACACCCTGGCAGTGGACTTAACTGCTCTGCAACACACCTTCATAAGGGCTTACCTATGCTAGTCCCTCTAGAGGCTACTTCTAGATGTCTTCAAGTCAAGAAACTGTCTGGGAAGGAGGTATTCAAAGGGGTGACTTGTTTAGGGCATGAAGAAAATTAAATTAGGGTTTGAAGAGCCCTAAAACATTGATCTAGATTTTCAGATTTGGTGTTCCCAAATGGATCTGTAACATCTTTTAAGACCAATAATTTCAAGGTCTATCCCCATCATGATGCAATTTGAGAACATTTCTTGATCCTCTCGAACTAGGAAGAAAAAAACATTGGTTGCATCAGTGTAGCATGTGTGTGGCCCATAACATCTATGCCCATCACAGACCTATTATTGCCTCAAAATTTCATGGCCTAAACGAAAATAGACCCTCTAAGAAGCTAGTTGCGAAGGGGAACTTCTGCATAGCTAGTTAGCAGGTTAAGGTCTCATTCGTTATCGGAATTAACTAGACAAATTACTCCACCAAATCAGAACAAAAATGCACCAACACCCATAAAATCAAGAAAGAGCTCTAAATCTGTCAATCCTTACTATGTCTAGACCTAGTAAGTTTCCCCGTTTTGATTCAAATTAAGATGCAGAATCCACTCCTGGTGGTGCCCTTCCATAAATTCCTTTAAGTTTCAGCCTTGCGACCATACCCTTACTGAAACCCAAACACTCTAATTTCTCAGACAGTGCTAGTAGAATCCTTAGAGAAACATCTATCGATCCATGGTTAGCATTGTTTATGGTTAAGACTAGGACGGTATCTGATCGTCTTCGAGGACCCAAATTTCATTCTTGATTAATGAAAGCATCCTTGGAAAATGCTTTTGTAGTGGTCGATATTTCATAAATCCAAGAATTTCACCTTTGAGAATGAAATACAAATGCCCCCGACAGTCCCTATTAATCATTACTCTAGTCCCAAAGGCCAATATAATAGGACTAGGCTCCTCTCATGTTATTCCATGCTAATGTATTTAGAGCATAACCTTGCTTTGAGCACTCTAATTTTTTCAAAGTAATAGTGTTTGAGCCGTGACCCAGCCAATTAAGGCCAAGAGCACGCCGATGAAAAAAGGGACAGAAGAGTAGGTACACACTGAGTAGGTGGACTGACCTTTACAACCCGAGGTCCAACTATGAGCTTTTTAATTGCAACAACTTAAATATATGCTATTGGAGCTAGAATTACCACGACTGCTCACACTAGACTTGCCATCCAATGGATCCTCATTAAGGTATTTATATTGTACTCATTCCAATTACCAGAATCGATGAGCCCAGTATTGTTATTTATTTTCACTACCTCCCCATATCAAGATTGGGTAATTTGCATGCTTATTTCCTTCCTTGGATGTGGTGGTTGTTTCTCAAGCTCCCTCTCCAGAATCAAACCCTAATTCTCCATCACCCATCACCACCATGGTAGGCCTCTATCCTACCATCAAAAGTTGATAGGGCATAAATTTGAATGAAGCCTCGCCAATACAAGGGTTTTGTGATCTGTCTAGTTATCATGATTCACCAAAGAAGTAGGGAAGCTCACACCAGCCTTTTATCTAAAAAATGCATCCCTTTTGTTAGTCCTTACAATCTCCTAGGCTAAAAAGGAAATCGACAAGGGTAACCTCAAACCACTTCAGCTCAATAGCTATCCCTGTTGAGCATGAGAGGGATCTCTCTAAGCCTCTTATCAATGATATGACTTTAAAGCAAATGAACTTTGGGCTAGATATGTGTATTTTTTCGTGAAAAATTGGTTATTTTAAGGATTTGCTGAACTTGGGGTTTGGAGCCACAAGTAGGTCTAGGTTGTAGGAATATAGGAGAAACATAAGAAGGAGCTAAATGTTAAAATCCATGGTGTAATTTGAGTATTTTTCAATGCAGTATAGACGATATAATGTGGAATAAACTAATGACCATAAATAAACATGATTTCATTAACTTAGGAAGACAAAACACATAACTATGAAATCTAGATAACAGAGCTTGAAAAACAAGAATTCTGAGTATTTTATCACAAGGCTTTCATAGAAAGAAAAGATATAATGTAGATAAAGATGTTTATACCATGAGAAAATAGAAAGAATGAAGTACAAGAACCATGAACTATTGGGCTAGAGTTCCTTGAAATTAGCTGCAATCTGTATCTGTATTAGCTGAAAGACGAATACAATGCAAGCCTCCTTCACAAAAAGTTAAAACTTATTCTCCTAAGGATAAATGATACATATAGACTCTTACTAGACCACTTTCCCACCTTCAGGAGCCGAATTCCTTAGTGGAGGAACTGACTCGAAGATTCTCTCAACCAACAGGTGAGAGTGAGAAGGTGCAACTCAGACACTTCATGAAGAGTTTGTTTAGGAGTTTACTTCTTTTATGAGCCCTAATAAACATAAAAAACAACCTATGATGTACATTTATCATTCTTACATCACCTAGCCTTGTAACTAGTTCCATTACATAGAGAATCTTGACTTTGACCAAGTCAGACTAGAAACTAGAAATTTTACACAATGAAATTTTCCAAAAAAAACACAGAAAGTGCAGAAGTGCAATTCCGACTTTGAACTGATTTGTAGGTGCCTTCCATCGGTCAAAATTCCAATCTAAGACAATGGTCAACTATCCCTTCAATTCTACTTTCCATAACAACACTAATTTCTGAATTTGGTGCATAGGAAGACCTTCAAAAATCCATTCTCCCAAGGTCGCTATAGCAGCGCAGTGCCTGTCAAAAAATGGTCCAAAATGCTAGTTTTTTGCCACTTTTTTGCATTTTTCTCCAAAACTATGCCACCTATGCAAAATATGGGAAAATGGGTTTTTAGAGGATGGAAATAACTTTCCAAAAGTGTACACATTTCCTCAAATGGAGGCCTGAGGAAAAAGCACAGCACCCTAGAGTAGCTAAATTTCTGAACTCAGACCAAAAATTCTCAAAAAACTCAAACATGCTCAGAATTTGCTAAAAATTGGAGGGAAGGTGTAAAAATGGGTTTTTTATAGCCTCATGGATGCTTCAACAAGCATCTCCAAGTTTCCCTCATCCTTTTGGTGTTTTTTGGCCTCCTTGAGCTTATTTCAAGTTGTTTCACTTTGACATTGGCGATCATGTTTTGAGCTTGATAGTGATGCGCCATGAGTCTAAGGAATTGATTGTCTTTGTTTTCCTTCTCAAGGATCTTCTCCAATTTTTCATTCACCCTATTAAACCAATATTCCTTATCTTGATGAAACTCTAGGGCAATCCTTTCTTCTAGGTCAAGGTCCTCATTAAGCAGAATTTGTTCTCATTCCTCTTGCAAAGCTTTCTTGAGGCCTCTTGTTCTTGGTCTTTTCCTTTTTCCTCTCACCTCTTATGCTTTAGGCTCTCTTGATGTCATGATCTCCTTACCTTTGCCGATTTGCTGCATTAAATTAGCTTTTTCCTTTTCTAGTATCAAGTCCTTTGCTTTGAGTTGACTGTTTTCCTTTCCAAAGAATGATATAACATACTTTTCCCTTTCCAAATTGATCACCAAATCCTTGCTTTGGTAGTCCTTATCTCTAATAGTCTGTCTCATGTTTGTGGTTGATCCTCAGTCTCTCGATCAATTAGTTCAAACTCATGTTCAACGGTGTCTTTATCCTTTGCTGCTAATTCCTACTTTTTCGATGAAGAAGGCTTGGCCCCTTCCTCTTTGTGATAACAAAACACAATTCTCTGCCATTTCTTATACACTTTAGTCACCTCAGGTTTGGGTAATTGAGTCTTGTCCACTGTTTTGCTACAGGACCCCACCTCCATTTGAATGAAAAATAAACTGTGAGGTATGAATGAAAATGAAGTGATGGGAAGGTGGATTTCGACAAAATGATAGAGGAGGTTTGTAAAAGGTGGATATGAAATTTGGAAGCTGATTAAATTGAGTGAAGAAATAGTGGAAGAGTGATTTTCTTGCAAGGAGGAAAAATAGAGTTTGTAATGAAAAATGCCTGAAAACCTCTAGGAATGAGCTAGGGTTTTACTTTTTTAGAGGTAAAACTTTGTTTTGAGGTGAATTGAATGGTTAAAATGGTTTATTAAACATTTATACAGGTGTAGGAAACCATTTTACATGTTTTAGAAACCAAAAACTAACGATGGCCATTTTCACCCTATCATTTCCCATGCAAATTTCACTACAAACCCTAACTTGAAGAATCATTGACATGAGATGCATTTGGAAAAGAAAAAGGGGGTTAATGATGGTGTAATTAATTTTCCCTTGGCTTATAAGTCAATAAAATCAATCTTGCAAGTGAAAAATTTAGATTTGGGAGAGTTTTGAAGGATTTCCAAGCACTCTGTCCTTCGCATAGTGCCAAAGTGCAGCACAGTTCCTAAAAGCACAACACCATCTTCCAATCCACTTTTGGAGGCCTTAAACTACTCCATATTTAGATCTGGATAGATAATTGGAAATATCTTGAAGTCTTCTATAATATGAACATCTCAATCATGTAATTTGGACACCCCATGAGGGAGAAAAGGTGATTTTCCCAAGGGCCCTCTAAAAACTAAGGGTTTCTCTGAAAAGAGCGCAACACCAACTTGTAGAGCACTTTGGGATGCCTTTAACTAATCCAAATTATGATTTGAAGGTACCATTGGAAACCTTATTATGTCTACTACACAATAGATTCCTTATGAATTGTCAGCAATTGCTCCAAACCCCTAAAAAATTATCTTGAAGTCAAGCTGTCTAGAAGTGCATTAACTCTCTCGTAGCAAGTGTATTTTGGGAATTTATTTCAAATCATAACACTTGCGCATAAACTGAAGGAGGTTTTTGTTCCTTGGACTATAATGGACAAAAACCCCTTTCACTTTTGTAAAATTATTCTCCATTTTGTTAGAAACATATTTTGAAGCAAACACGTCCCTATGAGAAATGATGAGGCGAGGTAGTGTACTGCAACATTGTATTATTTCAAATTAAATATTACCTTTACCTTTATATTTCTTTCCCTAAGATGCTAACTCCCTTTACCCACTTAATCACATGATGGACACACTTTTGGAAACATATGGTGTCATGATGACACATGAAGTGAAACACTAGACCATGATCTAAAATGAGGAATTTAACCATTTCATGACCCAAGACATTTAAATGAAGATATGATACCTTGAAGAAGACAATGAACATGATGAGTGATGAACCATGAGTAAGTGAAGGGAGCAGTAGTGACCTAGACATGGTAACTACTGATCAAATTTTTATTTGAAATCTCACTGAAATGAAAAAAAATTGACTTGACACCTTAACAACACCTTGTAAGAGCATATTTGATCACTGGTGACAAGCTGAACTGACTGACACTAACACCTTCTAAAGATTCAAGACTTGGTGCATGTATTAGCTCTAGAATTACTATGGTTATCCAAGTAGTATGGTGCCACAAAAAAACTATAATTGATTTAATGAGCCATCTACAGTTTCACAATCTGAATTAGTTCATACTTAGACATGCTTGGCTTAATCTTTGAGATAAGAATATGACTATTAGAAGGATCAACGAAGTAGCACCCTCCCACTTCAAAGGGCATTTCGGGTGCTCTCTTACCAAGAGCCAACTTGAAAACCCATCAAGTTAAAGAGATATCAAAATATCATGTAAAACTTTTATGCCTTGCACCTCTTCCATCCCAATAAGGAAACACACACAACATGCCAAGGACATGGCGAACAAACGGGTGGAACTGTCGAGTCACAATGCACCAAGGCCACTTCATAGCTTGCAACCACGCCCCAACCAATAAGAAAACAAGCAATCACTCACCCACTCCCTTAGAAATGCCTCCAAACACCTCCACGACCTACACTTAGGCCACCTAATAGTTCACTCAGACAACAACAACGGTGGACCTCAATCTCTCGATCACCTACAACAGCCTTGATGTGAAGGAAATAAATGGACAATGACCAACCACACAACCTCTATATTATAAATGAGCCACAACCCTCCCCGCCCCACATCAAGGCCACCTAGGAGTCCACCAGAACAATAGCAATAGTGGATCTCGATCTCCCGATCGCTTGCGACATCCTCGATGAGAAGGAAAAGGAAGGAAATAAAAAGAGGACAACTATCCCAAAATCCTATCTTAGAGAGGCCATATAAACCTACCCACACTGATTCCACCTAGGAGTCCACCTGAATAGCAATAACAATGGACCTCAATTGGATGATTTCCTACAACAACCATGACACAAAGGCAAAGGAAGGAAATAATACAAGACAAACCGAGCTTGCAACCTCCCTTAGAAATGTCCACCAACCCTCCCCTCCCCTCCCAGAGGCCACCTACAAGTCCACACAGATAACAACCATGATGGATCTCGATCGCATGATCACTTGTGGCAACCTTAATGCAAAGGTAAAGGAAGGAAAAAATACAAGACTGACTGAGCCCACAATCTCTCTTAGAAATTCCCCCCGACCCTCCTTGCCTCGCACCGAGGATACCTAGGAGTCCACCTGGACAGCAGCAATAGTGGACCTTGATCACTTGACCGCCTACGAAAACCATGATGCAAAGGAAAAGGAAGAAAATAAATGTAAATCAAGAGGCTCTCTACAAAAACAAGAACATATCCAAACATGAGGAGGGATCAGGTAGCTCCACACCCCACGCACCCTATGTACAAGCAACCTATGAGATTGCCCATAACTTTAACAACTGGAGAATGCATACTTTTCACCTATGGCCACCTCCACGCAGATGAGGGAGGTCGAAGCATTCCACCTTGAAATCCTTGTTCCAGATAGCCCCCCACCATCGACATAGCAAGCCTCCTCCACATTGGACCATGATCTAATACATAATTGAAACAAAAAATACCCATAAATGTTGTGACTTAATGTTTCTAGCCGCAAAAGTCTAACACACAAACGAGATGAAAGGAGAAAGCTGACCACTCAATCAAACATATGGGGCACCACATCTATAAAAACATCAAAGCCAATGCAACCACATATGATGTGCACTTTGAAAGGAATTCCAACCCTTAACTTTACAATAAGGAGAACAGCTCCTCACATCGCCCAACAAAAATAGCAAGAAAGAGTGGGGTAGGTGGTTTACAACCAAAACCCTTCCACATTCCTCTTAAAAGTATGCATCTCAATTGTTAATCCCAACACAAAAAGAGTACAAGGATAAGAAACTGGCACCATAAATAGTCGAGCAATGAAGAGGCTAGCTGTCATAGTGAGCCACACCACAACAACCCATACAACTCCGTGAACTTAGAGAAGAAGGGGAATTGTTCACATATGACTCCTGGGACAAGCATGGCCAACATTATCGCTCATGTGCTACCGAGTGGGTATGGAGAGAAGATGAAAATCGACCACTCTACAAACGACCCAAGGCCATTCTTCAGGAAAACCCAAAAACCCAACTCAATTAGCAACCCACCTTTCACACAAAAATCAAACCCATCCCAAATAAATAGGGAGGAGGTGAAAAACATAAAAAGGAGCCAATTTCAATGGAGCTACACATGACTACCTAGACTAATCAAAATTCTCTATTCACAACAACTGATGGGCACGGTAGCGACATATGCACGATGGAGGTTTGGAGCTTCCATCTAGGACCACAACAACGAAGGCACAAAGTAGCGCTGAGAAAATTTATCATTTTTATCATTTGGATGTGAATGAGGGACAGGGACGAGCATGGCCAACATTACCGCTCATGTGCTACTGGGTGGGGATGGAGAGAAGATGAAATTTGGCCACCCTACAAATGAGCCAAGGCGATCATTCAAGCAAACCCAAAACAATAACTCAATTACAAACCCACCATTCACATGAAAAGAAAACCTATGACTTGTATCATCTGGATGGGCACGAGGGACCAAGATGAGCCAGGGAGCCACACCACAACAACCCATACAACTCCAAGAACTTAGAGAGTAGAAGGGGAATTGTTCACATATGCCTCTCGAGACGAGAATGGCAAACATTACCGCTCATGTGCTACCGAGCGGGGATGGAGAGAAGATGAAAATAAACCACCCTAGAAATGACCCAAGGCCATTCTTCAGGAAAACCCAGAAAAACAGCTCAATTACCAACCCACCTTTTGCACAAAAGGAAAACCTACCACTTGTATCATTTGGATGGGCACGAGGGACCAGGATGAGCCATGGAGCCACACCACAACAACCAATACAACTCCAAGAACATAGAAAGCAAAAGGGGAATTGTTCACATATGCCTCCTAGGGGAGCATGGCCAACATTACCTCTTGTGTGCTACTGAGTGGGGATGGATAATAGATGAAAATAAGCCACCCTACAAATGATCCAAGGCCATCCTTCAGGAAGATGCGAACAAATATCTCAATTACTAGCTATCTTTTCACACGAAAAGAAAACCCCACCAAACCCGACCAAACAAGTTTACAAGGGAGACCACACGACCTGACCCAACCCAACCAAATGAGTTTTCATTTATGCCCTCACACAACCTAACCTGACCCAACCCAACTGAACAAGTTTACATGGGCACCCACACCCTACCGAAACGAAGGCTCAAAGGAGACTCAGGCAAATGGGTGACACAAACATGCACAAGACCCACCCCTAGTCACAACTTAGCATTTTTTATATGGACACATGTGCCTAAGCAAGCCCTCACATAGAATGACCTGACTGAACGAGTTTACATGAGTGCCCTCAAACAACCTAACCGAACGAGTTTACATGGGCACTCCCACATGACACAAACCGACCCGCCCGAATGAGTTTACATGGGTGCCATCACACAACCCGACCCAACCCAACCAAACAATTGTACATGGGAGCCCTCACATGACATGACCAAACCCACTCGAATGAGTTTACGTGGGTGTTGTAGCATTTTTTGATTTTAATAAGATAGAATAAAATAGTCCAAAAATAAAAAATATTTTGAAAAAATGTTAAGTTAGGATATGGACATAACAATAGTGAATAAAATGCCAGTGAAAAAAATCTTGATGATGATGTCCATATCAAAGAAAATGTTAGTTAGATGTCCTAAAAAATAAAGACAAAGAGAAAATGTTAGAATAGAAAGAAAAGAAAACAAATAAATTGAAAGTGAGCAAGTCTAAACACCACTACTATTGTTTCTACAAAATAATGGTTGTGTGCAGCTTGTCATAAATGCCATAACCCATGACATTAAAACTATTTAATCTTGACTACTTCATGCTTTAAATTTGATGTTATAGTTAGAGAATAAAGATCTGGCCAAACTGCTTAATCTTGGCAGATCAATAGTCAGGTAGAGAATAATGTGCTCATCAGTTTAATCTGAGCCCTTGGAGGTTATAAGGTTGGAATTAGATAGTTTTCTTTGTAAAATAAATAGAAAGGAAAAGGGTTTTATAGCTTAAATGCACCCATTATGTGAAGAACAAATGATAGGATAAGCAAAGGGTAAGTAGAATAAGGTTGTAGAAGTTTGATGATTCATTGGACAAAAGGTACATTATCATGTTTTGCCATATCTTTCTATGTCCGTGATTCAATTACACAAAGAACATGAAGGTCTACAAGATCAATTAATTAACTTCCCATTCATCCCTATATTCATTAATTTCCCCTTTCCACCTTCATACAGTTCATATTCATCCATTTTCCATAAAAACCCCTTTTCCTAAGGTCAAAATCCTTTTTGCCTAGGAAAAATGAAAACCCCATGTTAAATCCCCTTTGACCCTAAAAACCCACAAAATGTTGTTTAGCCTAAGTATTGATATATATATGTGAAATCAAAGAACTTATTAAAAAGCATCATACTTAGTGTATTTCCCCTTTTTTGCTCATATTTCATATATTTCCCCTTTCCGCTCATATTTCATATTAACTCTAACTTAACGTATTAAACCCATAAATTCCCTTTTCCTGTATATTATTAACTCCTTTATTAAAATACCTCAAAACCTTTAGTTTTAATATAAAACTATGTATTAAATAAAATATCGCATTGGCGGATTGCAAGATTCTCAACATGCATGTACAACCTCCACCATTATGATATATATATCATACTCATTTCGCATCCGCCCTCATCACAAGTACATAACAATAACCCTCCACCATTGTGATCCCCGATTTTGATAAGAACCTGGATCTGATTACATTATTATCTATCATTTATTTCCATGTCACGTCTGGCCCTTACCACATTCCTTTGCGATGGGCCTTCCTTCGCTAAACCGTGATTGCGATATGCAATGAACCCAGACCCGATATCATTTATCCGCCCAAATTCATAATATTTCAAGTCCGCCATATCGTGTTTTGCAAATATTTTCTTTATTAAATTGTCTTTATGATTTAAACGAAGAAATAACTAAACCTCCATTTTAACTGCTAAATCTCATTTTTAACCCATAATATAGCCCATACCGCCATATTTAATCATTGGGCCCCTCTGTACTGTTCTTTCGCTCTACCATCGTCCGATCTAATGCATTCAAATCCAATGGCCCTCAGTGGTTTCGGGTTGACTCTCTGTACGGGCATTACCCACCTGAAAAGTGTTACTCCACCGTCCTCCCTTGCTACGTGTCAAGATCATATCATTTCGGGTGACCCCCTCCCAAAACCGCCCATGCCTTATAAGTGATGTGATGAAAACCAAAACCACCTCTCGCTTAATGACAAAATAGCCACTGTTCATTTTGCACCATAATTCAAATAGAACACTGTTCTTGAACCGTTTAAACACAAAAATCACCATTTTTCTCTGTTTTGCCTGTTTTCATAGTGAAACCTCCATAAAGCCTCTACGACCAATAAAACCATCATTTTACCTTCTGATATGCTCTAGACTCCTTCCAATATCCCTTCAACCTCTATAAAGCCATTGAATACCTTCTTTGTCACCTATGTTTTTCTTAACAATTTCTGTGTTTTGCAGGTAAAGACTCCTATTCTAGGCTTACAAATGAAAAATCCCACGTACAGTTGGAAGAAAAAATACAAATATCATATCAAATTAATTTACCATGTGACATAAAATTAAAAGGATTTACTGTTGAAAAATAGAGTAAAAACCTGAAATGCACAATAAAGGTAAAAAGACACAGTAAAGGCTACTTAGTAGGGTCAAAGGATATTCACAGAGTTTAAAGAGTATCAGATAAAAGATCAAATGAAGGAATTAACCAATGAAAAGGATAGAAACAATCAAGCATCTTAAAGGGCAAAAATATCAAACAACAAAGCCAACAAAAACTGAATAAAAGGGACAACATGAAGCAGTCCAATAGCTACCCTTATCTTCTTGTATGAAGAAATTTCCTTTCCTAGAATAAATCTTAATCAGTTTAGGATATTTCCTTAGTTTCATTATTGTATAAATAACTCTCTTCTCGAGATGTTATGGGTTTGAAGTTCAAGATTCATGGTTCATTGCTTGTAAAGTCTTGACTGTTCATTCTACTTTGAACCTGGAAGTCACCTTTGAAGGAAGCTTTTGTAGACGCTTGATGTACTCAATGTTTCTAGAACCTTAATACAAAGCAAATGATTCTGAATTTGGTTTTACACAGTTTGTTTTATCCTGTAATTTTTTCCAGTTATCAATAATTATGTTTTTCTTCATATGCTTATGACTTATAGAGATATCTGGGTAGGAATAATTGTGTCTCAATTTATTCCTATAAGCTCCTGAAGTGATCATCTATTAAGAGAATGGATTAATGAACTATCTATTTAACTAATCCCCTCTAATAAATAAATCATCAGCATCTTATGTAAGCTTAAGTATATTGCCTTGAACCTTTTGAACGTAGTTTAGAAGGTTTTCCTACTTATGATTGTTCTATTTTACAGTCTAGAAACTGTGATAATCATATTATTTTATGTCTTCTTCTCACCACTATTTTTTTATCTATATCACTATGTAAAGCTTTATAGCAGCCCTTTGCTGAGATATTAATATAAACCAAATGATTAATTATTTCAATTCTACATCTGTATTCATTCATTGGTCTTCCAAAACTGAAACCGAAAACCCCAAAAAAATTATTTTAGATGCTCTAGCATTGGTAGCTGACCTACTACTATCTCAAAGGTACATCATCATATTGGCGCCATTTCTAGGGATTCAAATTTCATTTAAGTTTCCCTTGGGACAACGATATTCAATCATTCTTTTCCTTTAATGGTGATTAAAGGTTTATAAAGGTTAAAATCATTCACCTAGGCGACTCCACACTCCCAAGATGGCACCTTTTAAACATAAGAGATCTCCTTCAGAAGCTAACATAGTTAGTCCTCTGTCAAATCCTAAAAGGATTTTGAGAAATTCCAATTCTAAAAGGGGACACCAACCATCTTCTTCTTCCTCTTCAGTCCTATAGTCTGAAAAATTAGATTCATTTGACCCCTATAGTAGTATCCCATCTGATCCTAATTACTCCCACTTATCACCTAGGGTTGTTGAACTTCTAGATAGAGGAGTTGATTTTAATTCAGCCTATCTTATTCATTCATTATAATCTCATCCAATACCCACACTACCATCAGGATCACCTAAAACTGAATCTGATTTGGGTGTTAATCTACCAGAATATAAACCCACATATTTCATATCCCCTACCACCTATCATTTTCCTTCCATTTTTGACCGACCTGAAGCTTCTTATTACGAACAACTAGAGGAGACCTTCTTTATATATTCCCATCCTCTCCTTGAAACAAAAAAATTCATTCCTTTATAGGTCCCAAAGTTAGTTCTTAAGACTCCTTTGAATTCTTTTAGGAGACCTCCTCCTTTACCTCCAACTAGTTCATCAACCTCTGAATCACCATCTTCTTCCTCTACTTCTTATTCATCCTCTACATCCACATTAGACAACCTCATATACCTCAAGTACCTCATACACCACCTGCTATCATGGCATTTTAACCTATTGTATAGGCTAGATATGTTGCTTTAGTCTTACCTAATAACCTTGATGCATTCCCAGCCAGATACTTAAAATAACTTCCCAAGTACAATGGAGAAATTGGTCCCTCAGCTGAAAACCATCTTCAAGCTTTCCTAGATTTTGTAGACAACATGAATATTGAACAAGAAAACATTTATATGAGATTGTTTGTATAGTCACTTGAAGGAAATGTGAGGATTTGGTTTAGGCAGTTACCAACAACTACCATTAGAAATTGAGAAGAGCTTACAACCATATTTAAAAATCAATGGGGTGTCAAAAAGGATCCTCTTTACTTCCTCGCAAAATTTGAAGAGCTTAAAGGGAACTTCGGTGAACCAGTATAATATTTTATCAAAAGATTCAATAAAATCTATGACAAAATGCCTATTGATTGTAAGCCCCCTATAGCAGTAGCTAAGTCTAGATTTTCTAAAGCTATAACTTCAAGAACTCTTGAAGATTTTCAAACAAACGCTATAGAAGTAGAAGCAAATAGGGCGGCCTCAACTTCTTTAAAATTTAAGGAAGAAAAGGCCCAAAGAAAACTCAAATCTATTCAAGAAGCCTCTAGTTCCTCTAAGACTAAATCAAAAGACTCAAAAATAGATGAAATAACATCTCTCCTTAGAAACCTATCAAATAGGATCTCAAATGTTGAGACCCAACCTAGGACAATACAACAAACAGTTACTAGGCCCCAAAACCAAAATGAAGGTCAGTATAAAAGAAATCCACCACTACAAATTCTTCAGAGGCCTAGCAATGATCAACAGGTTCCTACTCCTCTATTAATAGATGACCAACAACCTGATGATAATACTATGACAATTACTGAAGATATTAATAGTATGGATTCTTCTTCCAATCAGATATCCATCATTCCTCTCTCACAAGAAAATCAGTTTCAAGAAGATCAGGAAGCTTCATAAGTCTCTAAATATCATGCTTTCTTTGAATTTTTAATTGCAGAGTTAAAAAAGAGATATGATCTTAGGCCTAGGCCTGGTCCTAGGAGACCTCCAAAGGAAACTCTAGTAATTAAACAATGTACAAAAACTGTTGAAGCTCAAACAACTCTTATTCAGACTTTAGATCAGTCAATTGATACTACCCAAACTGGTAAAAACATTTTTATTGAATTTAATGTTGAAAAAAAATTAGAGAGGGTTAAGATCCCAATTCTATCGTCAGAACTTTCTAAAAACCCCGATTACAAAAGCCAAGTCACAAAATGGATACGAAATACCTCGGTTGATGTTGAAGGTGATGTCATAATTCTGCAAGATGAAAAACCAGCAGTAGTTTTTGCCCCTAGTTCAGACATGATAGATGAGATAGTGCCTCCTTTCTATGTAACTCTTAAAAAAATGATTTCATGTTGTATAATTGTATGCTTGATTCAGGAGCATCACACAACCTTATTCCAAAATATATCATGGACCATTTGAAACTCGACATAACTAGATCCTACCATGACCTGTACACCTTTGATTCTAAAAAGGTGCCCTATTTGGAATTGATCAAAGATCTAGTGGTTACCCTTGTCCAAATTCCAGTGAAAATTATAGTACTTGATATTGTTGTCATAGATATCCCTCCCAAATTTGGAATGCTCATTTCTAGATCTTGTTGTTCCAAATTAAGAGGAACTCTATAGATGTATATCTGATATGCTACTATTCCTTTTTATGGAGGAGAGAAATTAAGATTATATAGAGAGGTAAGATTTGTACATACTGTTTGTAAGACTGATCAGCCAAGAAACCATCCAATTTATGCAATAGATCAAGACTTGGTTGTTTTCAACTCAGTTCAAACCAACATAAAACTGAAGTCAAAATTGAAGAGGAAGAGATAGTTGAAAGTCCTAAACCAAACCAAACTGATATTTGGAAAATGTTCTTTGATGGCTTTTTCATGAAAGATGGGACAGGAGCTGGAGTAGTTTTAATTTCACGTGAAAAAGAAAATATAACCCAATGAGGTAAATTAGACTTCGAAGTTACAAATAATGTGGCTGAATATGAAGCTTTCCTTTTAGGATTGTAATTAGCCAAAACCTTAAAATTTCAAAACTTAATTGTTTTACTGATTCAGAACTTATTGTTAAGCAGGTAAGAAATTCTTTCCAGACCAAGCACCCTAGACTTAGGTCCTATCGAAATGATGTGATTCAGTTTAAAACTTCTTTGATGCTTTTAATTTGAGTCATATTCCCAAAGATTAGAATATTCATGTAGATGCCTTAGCTGTCTCTGCTAGCTCTTTTAAAATTCTTGATCATACTAATGTACTCTATCATATACAAGTCAAATATAGGCCATCTATCCTAGATAATCTGAAACATTGGAAAATATTTGAAAATGATGAACAATTGAAATCATTTCTGTAGGTAATAGATGATTTTTCATTTGTACAAATTAATGAAGATAGAACTGAAATAAATGAAAATACAGATGGAAATGATACTTCAGATTTTAAAACCCAAATTTCTAATCATGACATATTTCAATCTTCTAATAATTTTATTCCAAAAGGACTCATTCCTTCAGAAAAATTGTTTAATCAAAATGATGTCCTCCGAAACCCTCAATCCATTTATTCAGAAGATGACATAGAAGAGATTAACATTGGAACTAATGAAGATATAAAAAACATGAAAATATGTGCATCTCTAGGCCCTGAGATCAAAGATCAATATCTTAAGTTACTGCAAAATTATAAGGATGTTTTTGCTTGGACTTATGCTGATCTAAAGACCTATAGAAAGGGAAATTAGGAAAATTCTAAATGCTCAGATCATCCTCCCTCTTGGATATTCTAATTGGGTTGCAAATCTAGTTCCTGTTAGAAAGAAAAATGGAGAAATAAGACTCTCTGTGGATTTTAGAAATTTGAAAAAAGAATTATTAAAAGATAACTATCCTTTGCCCAAAATGGATCAGTTACTTCGAATGGTTTCAGGAGCACAAATACTTTCTATGCCTGATGGTTTTTTAGGTTATAATAAGGTGAATGTTGATACAACAGATAGAGAGAAGACAACCTTTACTACACCCTGGGGTAAATTCATGTACGCTAGGGTGCCATTTGGCTTAACCAATGTTGGAGCAACATTTCAGAGAGCCATGGACATAGCTTTTATGGGTCAGGTAAATAAATTTGTGGTTATTTATCTTGGTGACATAACTATTTTTTCTAAATTTGATCAGAAACATCTAAATCACTTGATGAAGGTTTTTGATAGGAGTAGAAAATTTGGAATATCATTGAACCCTAAGAAGTCCTTGTTTGATGTCAAAGAAGGAAAATTGTTCGGCCATATAATTTCAAAGGAGGGAGTATTAATTGACCCCAAGCGAGTATTTTCCACTGAAACATTGACCTTACCTAGAAATCAGAAGGACATTCAAGCTTTTCTAGGCAAGATTAATTTTCTAAGGAGTTTTATTCCAAATTATGTAGAGATTGTGAAAGATATAACTAACATACTCCGGAAGGACCATGAAGTCAAATGGAATCCCACTTCTAGGCATGCATTTGAACAAATAAAAAAGGTTATCTCTAAATCTCCCACCTTAGCCAGCCCTGATTATACTAAGACATTTAGTATTCTCTCTTTTGCCTCTGAAACAACCCTTGCTGACCAACCCATAGACGTTTTCAGCAAGGTTATGATAGATGTTAAGCTTAAGTATGACATCACTGAGAAGCAAGCCTATGCCCTCATTCAAGCCCTGAAATCATTTAGAATGTATGTCTTACGTTCACCTATTAATTCTTATGTTCTTAATAGTGTTGTGAAAATTGTCTTAACCCAACCAGACATTGATGGGAAAAGAGGTAGATGGATCACTCAAATTTTGGAGTTTGATGCAACTATCAAGACTACCAAGCTAGTAAAAGGTCAAGGATTAGCCAAGCTTCTAGCTGAATCCAACTACAAAGTACTTGGAATCAATTATGTTTTAGAAATATAAGGGAAGATACATAAGAACCTTTTGTCCTTGTAGAAGGGGAGAATCCACAAGAACCTTCCCTTCATCCTAAAGGGGAGAATCCATAAGAACCTTCCTTTCATGCATAAAGGGAGAATCCACAATAACCTCTACCTTCAGAGCAGATCAATCCTATACAAATTGATGAAAAATTCTTGTTATCAAACTGGTATCAAGGTATTGTAAATTTCTTGATCCATTTTGAGTGTCCATCACCATTCTCCAAAACCTAGTGTAAAACCCTTAAGTTAAAATTAGTCAAGTACTGCATTATAAATACAAATTTATACTAGAAAGATCCATTGAATATTTTGTTATTATGTTTAACAGAATCAGAAACTGAAGGAATCATTGATCAGTTTCATACAAAATTTTGTGGGGGACATTATGTTTGGAGAGAAACAGTGTACAAGATTATGTGAGAAGGATTTTATTGGCCCACATTATTCTTGAAAGTAGGGGCAAAGGTCAGAGGTTGTGTTCCTTGTCAAATGTTTGTTGGTAAACAAAAATTAGCAACTCTTCCACTTGTTCCATCAATAGTTTCAACACCTTTTTCTCAATGGGGATTAGATTTTATTGGAGAGATTCACCCCACTTCAAGTAATCGGCATAGATGGATCCTCACTGCAACATACTACTTTACTAAATGGGTGGAAGCAATTCTAGTTAGAAATGCTACTGATTCAGTAGTAACTATGTTTATTGAGGAGAATATCTTATCTAGATTTGGTTGCCCAACTCAAATTGCCACTGATAATGTAGCAGGTTTTTCTAGTGTTAAAATGATTGACTTGTGCCAGAAATATTAGATTCTGGTACATCATTCAAATCCATACTACCCTCAAGGTAATGGCCTTGCAAATTCATCAAACGAAAGTTTGGTAAAGGTATTAAAAAAGACTCTAACTGATCATAAGAAGAGCTTGGATTCACATTTGATTTATGCAGTATGGGTAAATAGAACCACTCCAAAGAGATCAACTAGAAAATCTTCATTTCAAATATTCTATGGGAAAGATGCAATTTTCCCTACCAATTTGGACTTGTTTTAAAATTACCGTAGGATTCTACAGATGAACTTGATGATTTTTCAAGAAGAATAAATCGGATTATTGAAATTAATGAAAACATAGATGAGGTTCAATACAAACTGAATAAATATTAGAATACGATGAAGACTCTGTTTGATAGAAGAGACAGAAAAAGGGACTTTAAGGAAGGTGATTTAGTTCTAAGATGGGATGCCAGGAGAGAAGAGAAAGGAAAGCATGGAAAATTTGACAATCTATGGTTTGGACCTTTAGCAATTTTTGAAGTCAGGGGTAGCAACACTTTTTTGCTGCGGAATCTTGAGGGGCTATATTCCACTTATCCTATAAATGGAAGGTTTCTCAAACATTATATTCAGTATTAAGAATTTGAAATAGTTTTCATTGTAAATAATCTGGCTTTCCTTTACCTTTCAAGATGTATGTGTGATTTTCTTTACAACAAGGACTCCATAACATGAGGAGAAGGCACATGGATCTATAGGTTCTCTAAATTCTACAGGAGAAAGCAGTCCCCAGATGGAACCAATGTTGTAGCATTTTTTGGTTTTGATAAGATAGAATAAAATATTTAAAAAATAAAAAATAATTTGAAAAAATGTTAAGTTAGGATATGGACATAACAATAGTGAATAAAATTTTAGTAAAAAAATATTAATGATGATGTCCATATCAAATAAAATGTTAGTTAGATGTCCTAAAAAAAAAAGACAGAGAAAATGTTAGGTTAGAAAGAAAAGAAAACAAATAAACTCTGAAAGTGGGCAAGTCTAAATGCCACTACTGTTGTTTCTGCAAAATAATGATTGTGTGCATCTTGTCGTAAATGCCACAACCCATGACAGTCAAACTGTTTAATATTGACTACTTCATGCTTTAAATTTGATGTTATAGTTAGAGAATAAAGATCTAGCCAAACTATTTAATCTTGGTAGATTAGTAGTTAGGTATAGAATAATAAGGTGCTCATCAGTTTAATCTGAGCCCTTGGAGGTTATAAGGTTAGAATTAGATAGTTTGCTTTTGTAAAATAAATAGAAAGGAAAAGGGTTTGCTAGCTTAAATGCACCCATTAAGTGAAGAAAAAATGATAGGATAAGCAAAGGGTAAGTAGAAGAAGGTTGCATAAGTTTGATGAATCATTAGACAAAAGGTACATTATCATGTTTTACCACATGTTTCTATGTCCATGATTCAATTACACAAAGCAAATGAAGGTCTACAAGATCAATTAATTAACTTCTCATTCATCTCCATTCTTCCATATATTCATTAATTTCCCATTTACACCTTCATACAATTCATATTCATTCATTTTCCATAAAAACCACTTTTCCTAAGGTCAAAATCCTTTTTGCCTAGGAAAAATGAAAACCCCATGTTAAATCCCCTTTTACCCTAAAAACCCACAAAAAGGTTGTTTCCTTATATATTATAATATAATATATATTATATTATATATATATAATATATATATAGTATATAATATATATAATATATATATATATATATATATATATTATATATATATATATATATTATATATATATATATATATATATCTGTGTGTGTGAAAGAAAATAACTTATTAAAAAGCATCATAATTAGTGTATTTCCCCTTTTCTGCTCATATTTCATATATTTCCCCTTTTCGCTCATATTTCATATTAACTCTAACTTAACGTATTAAACCCCTAAATTCCATTTTCTCGTGTATTATTAAATCCTTTATTAAAATATCCCAAAACCTTTAGTTTTATTATAAAACTATGTATTAAATAAAATATCGCATTGGCGGATCGCAAGCTTCTCAACATGCATGTACACCCTCCGCCATTGTGACATGTGATGCATGATAGACCCAAACCCAATGCATATATATCATACTCATTTTGCATCCACCCTTAACGCAAGTCCCAATTACAACAACCCTCCACCGTTGCGATCCTTGATTGCGATAAGAAACCAGACCTGATTACATTATTATCCATCATTTATTTCCATGTCGTGTCAGGCCCTTATGCATTCCTTTGTGATGGGCCTTCCTTCACTAAACCCCGATTGCGATATGCGACAAACCCGGACCCGGTATCATTTATCCGCCCAAATTCATAATATTTCAAGCCCATCAGATCGTATTTTGCAAAGATTTTCTCTGTTAAATTGTTTTTATGGATTAAGCGAAGAAATAACTAAACCTCCATTTTAACTGATAAATCTCAGTTTTATCCCATAATATATCCCATACCTCCATATTTAATCCTTGGTCCCCCCCATACTGCTCTTTCACTTTTCCACCGTCCGATCTAATGCATTCAAATCCAATGGCCCTCAGCGATTTCGGGTTGACTCTCTATACAGGAATTTCCCACCCGAAAAGCAGTATTCCATTATCCTCCTTGCTACGTGTCAAGCCCACATCATTTCGGGTGACCCCCTCCCAAAAATACCCATGCCTTTTAAGCGATGCGATGAAAACCAAAACCACCTCCCGCATAATGACAAAATAACCACTGTTCATTTTGCGCCATAATTCAAATACAAGACTTTTCTTACGTTTAAATGCAAAAATCACCATTTTGCTCTATTTTTCTTGTTTTCATAGTGAAACCTCCATAAAGCCTCTGCGACCAATAAAACCATCATTTTACCTTCCGATACGCTCTAGACTCCTTCCAATATCCATTCAACCTCTATAAAGCCATTGAAGACCTTCTTTGTCACCTATATTTTTCCTAATAGTTTCTATGTTTTAGGTAAAGACTCTTGTTCCAAGCTTACAAAGGAAAAAGCCCGCGCACAATTGGAAGACAAATACAAAGATCATATCAAATTACTTTACCATGTAACATCAAATTAAAAGGATTTATTGTTGAAAAACACCGTGAAAACCTGAAATTCACAGTAAAGGTAAAAGGAAACAGTAAAGGCTACTCAACAATGTCAAAGGATATTCACAGATTTTAAAGACTATCAGATAAAAGATCAAATGAAGGAATTAACCAGTGCAAAGGATAGAAAGAATCAAGCAGCTTAAAGGGGAAAAATATCAAAAAGCAAAGCCAACATGACTTGAATAAAAGGGACAACAAGAAGCAGTTCAATAGTTGCCCCTATCTTCTTGTATGAAGATCTTTCCTTTCCTAGAATAAATCTCAATCAGTTTGAGGATATTTCCTTAGTTTCATTATTGTATAAATAACTCTCTTCTTGAGATGTTATCAGTTGGAAGTTCAAGATTCATGGTTCATTACTTGTAAAGTCTTAACTTTTCATTCTACTTTGAACGTGGAACTCACCTTTGAAAGAAGCTTTTGCAGACACTTGATGTACTCAATCTTTCTGGAACCTTAATACAAAGCAAAGGATTCTGAATTTGATTTTACACATTTTATGTTATCCTGTAATTTTTTCCAGTTATCAATCATTATGTTTTTCTTCATATGCTTATGACTTATAGAGATATCTAGGTAGGAATAATTGTGTCTCAATTTATTCCTATAAGTTCTTGAAGTGATCATCTATTCAGAGAATGGATAAATGAATTGTCTATTCAATTAATCCCCTCTAATCAATAAATCATCAAAATCTTATGTAAGCTTAAGTATACTACCTTGAACCTTTGGAACGTAGTTTAGAAGGTTTTCCTACTTATGATTGTTTTATATTATAGTCTGCAAATTGTGATAATCATATTATTTTATGTCTTCTTCTCACCACTGTTTTGTATCTATATCACTGTGTAAAGCTTTATAGCAGCCCTTTGCTGATATATTAATATAATCCAAAGGATTAAGTATTTCAATTCTACATTTTTCTTCATTCATTGGTCCTTCGAAACAAAAACCAAAAACCCCAAAACAATTATTTTAGATGCTCTGGCATTGGTAGCTGACTTACTACTATCTCATAGGTACAACAGGTGCCAACACTCGACTGAAACGAAGGCACAAGGGAGAGCAAGGAAAATGGGCCACACAAACATGCATAGGGCCCACCCCTAGTCACAACTTAGCATTTTTGATATGTGCATTTGTGCTTGGGCACTCCCTCACATAGACCGAACCACCAAATGAGTTTACATGGGCGCCCTCAAACGAATTGGTTGACGAGTTTACACGAGCAACCTCAAACTACCCAAATGAAAGAGTTTACATGACAAATGACCAGCCCAAAGGAGTTTACACGGGTGCCCTCAAATGACCTGCCCAAACGAGTTTACACAGGCACCCTCAAATGACCCGCCTAAACAAGTCTACATGGAAAATGAAGGCACAGAGGAGAGTTGGGAAAATGGACCACACGAACATGCACAAAGCCCACCCCAGGTCACAACTTAAAATCTTTGACATGGGCCCATGTGCCTAGGTGCACCCTCATAAAACACGACCTGGCCCACCCGAATGAGTTTACACTGATGCCCTCACACAACCTGACCCGATTGTTACCAGGAATAGTGACCACTCGGAGCTGCTATTCCCACTAAGACTGGTAGCTATCTTAGAAACAAAAAAGTAAAGACTAATTTCATTTTCCTTTATGAAAATAGATAGGAGTGGAACAAAGGACACCAACCTTAGTCTTGCGCTTGGCTCCTTACTTGATTCCTCTCCTTCTTGATAGATCTTTGCCACTTCTTCTTCGTCTGCCTAGCTTCAAAGAGCACCTGTGGAATCAAAGCAGCATAATATTATCGAAGAACAGAGATCTATATTCATAAATAACATAGGACCATATATGTATTAACTATACAAATGCATATATAATCAAACATACAAGAATATGGAGGAAAACTTGAATAGCTTTATTAATATCAAGAATAGCAAGAGGATTACAACCAATTGTTCTTACCCAACATCATCCTCTAGCAAGAAAGCCCTTCTTCACCTCATGTAAAGCTTAGATCACCCTGTTAGTGTTGGTCTTGAGCCCTCCACCGGTGATCAAAAGCTCTTTGCATATGCATATGTAGGTGTCTCATCAGCATTAGTTTTGCATCCCGTTAGGCATGCCATAACACTGATGGAGGAGCTGGTCTTGTTCCCTTCTTGGCTTTGCTAAAATTAGGTCATATCATTTGAAAAAAACTTGTGTCACACTTGTTTTAGTTTTGTCTTGAAATCCGAAATCTAGGTCTAGGGTTTCGGTCAAAATCACTGCAAGGTCATGGGTCAAAAGTCCAATAGTCCCTAGCAAGCCCGAAGGAGGTTTGTAATTATGTTCTATTGATATTTTTCATCAGCTACAGCTTATTTATACCTTGGATTTAAAAACTCTGTTTTTAAACACAAGGTCATATGAAATTTGCAAAAATAAGGAAAATCTTCATAAACCTTCAGAATGTCGGCAACAACCCTGGTTTCCTCGCCAGAGTCCATCATAGAATCAACCTGCAAAAAGAACCAAGTGAAAACACTCAAAAGATCAATTTCAGGCAAAGTGAAACTTAAAAAAAACAGTGTTAAATTAAATGTCAAAACATGCAACATTTGAAAGTGGGTTTGATGTTTTAATTTTTTTCAATGTGGACCTATAAAGACTAAAAAGCCCTCTTCATGGCCTCATTATGCATTTGAAAACTTGCAAGACACAAGAGAGAGCAAGGAAAGGCGATTTTGCAGCGATTTTGGTCATTTCTGGAGGAGCGACTAGTCGAGTTTGAGGTGCGACCAGTTGGGTAGGTGCGACCACTCAGAGCTGCTCCCAAAGTGCAATTTTTGAACTGGTGCGACCACTCAGAGAGGTGCGACCAGTCGAGTTTGGGGTGCGACCACTTGAACTAGGTTCGCCAGAAACTTGCTAAATCACTCAAATCGCCCTCCCAAAATTGCTAAATCGACCAGGTAGGCTCTAAATTCATCCATGATGGCAAGTGATGATTGAATGATGATGTGTCTAATGGTTTTCATCTTCAAAAATTTGCAAGAGAAATGGTGAATTTAGCTGTTGTTAATGTAGGCAAATGTGCTAGGGTTTGTTTGTTTTTCAAGGTTAAATCCCTCTTATCCCATCCTTGTTTCCTTTTCAAATTAAATTCACAAATGTTGCTACATGTTTATTTTATTATTTCATTTATTTCATTTGCAAGAAATACAAAGTTCCCATCCCATATTCCTACAAAATCTATCCCTTCCCAAATTTCTCACTAAACCCTAATGACCTTTCATATTCCAAACAAAACCCTAAAATGCCTTCTCCTTCCCACAGCAAGCAATTAAAGGACAACAGCAAGGAAATAAAACAAAAGAAATAAAATATAATATATATATATATATATATATATATAATTGATGTGAAAAGAAAAATAAAAATAAATTGCCAAAATGACCCAAATATGAAAAAAAAGATATGGTTGGGTATAAAAAAAAGGGCAGGCTGCTGTTATGAGATTTATAAAAAGAAACATTAAAGAATGCAGCTGTGTATATATTCAGAATGGACATATTTTTGTGGTTATGATATGCAAAAATAAGGTTGTTGTGTATTCCTAAATCGAAACTCTGTTTTCCCTTTTACTCTTTCCCTTTTGAAGAATGAAATCCCTTTTTCTCTTTGTGACAAAATATAAATGAAGCCCTTTTTCCCCTATCACCAAATGTATATGAATTCCTTTCAGATAACAGAGTTTGCTTCATTAAAGGACAAAAATCAAATGACAATGTTGTCCCATACCCCTGTCATAACATATGTTCTTTCCCTTGGTCCCTATCATACATGGTTTCGTTGCAAATGATTTCTTAAAAATGATGAGATGATATGTGTTACATTTTGT
>APFE030339543.1:81132-103167 GCA_000404065.3 Pinus taeda
AGAAACATGAAAAATCATTATTGGGCAAGAATGCATGTTTGCAAGGCGAAGATGAAAATTCTTCAAAGGAGGTTGACCAAGGCTCCCAAAGGAAGGAAGAAGACCAACCCGCTCCATATCTTGGCCGAGGCTTCTCTCACTCACCATGGTACTCATTATCTTCCTCCCAGAAGCAAACCCAAGAGATTTTGATAATTTTGAAGCATTTTTGGCATTTTTGGGAATTTTACAGGTTTTGGCCACTCGAGTGGTCTCACCCCGTACGAGACCAGTCATCGATACAGCTCAGAATGGGGAAAACTCTACATTTTTGGATTTTTCAGGCAAATATACACTTGCATATGGAAGGGTTTCATATTTTATGGAGATTTGGGCTCCCAAAAGCTCAAAATGCATGCAAATTTTGACTTTTTGCCCCTTTTTTGAGTTGCAGAAAGCAGTCTTGGGAGATTTAATTTTTGAGGGGTCAAATCAACTCCAAATTTTGAAATTATGGTTGGGTTGGAAAGTAGACTTCCATACCTTTCCGACGAGCTATCCTGCACCTGATTTGGACTCCGGGAAGGCCCTCAAACAGAGCTGCCAAAAGGTGCGACCAGTCAAGCCAAAGGTGCGACCAGTCAAGCAAAATTTGCCAGTTTTTTACCAGTGCGGCCAGCTAAGCACTGTTTTCACTTTGGTTGATTATTTGGGCATGTAATTGATGGATTCTTATGTAAATTTCATGGCATTATATACTTTTACTCTTCTTTACCTCTTCTAGAAGCTTCTTTGATGTAAATAGTGAATATTTAATGCACGGATAGGCTTCCTAACTTTTAGAGGCAAGTTGTTGAGCTGGCCTATTATCTAGTGACTGATTTAGAATTAGTTGTAACAGCTCCTAGGAAGCTGAGCTCGACCCCTAGAGGTGGGGGAATAGGTTATACCTTCTATATTATGCCTTATCTTTCTCATTTTCATGGTTGGACTCTAGAGGGAGAAGTGCTATTGTATTTTTGACTTATATTTCTGCAATTTGAGGAAAAGGAAGGCCAGGGTTTTGCAGACTTCATTGTGGATTCTTGTGGATTATTATGTTGATGGTGTGTTTCCTCCTATTATTGTAAGTGTGTTTATGTGTTCCATTTCTTAATCTTTTGCTGCTATTTAAACAAAAGAAGTGATAAAGTTTGAATTCATGCATGCCATGCTCAGCTTTCAATTTTGTTTAAAATTCATGTTTTCCACTGTCTAGAGAGGATTTGAATTTATTGTTCGCCCTCTTTAGCCTCTCTTCTTTCCTCCTTGATCATCGTTTTCAGCTAAAGGCAGCAGCATAGACTCCTACCTTGCCCCAAAGACCCACCTGCAAAAACTGAGCTCAATCCCCACCCTGAATTGCACTCCCTCCAATTGCCACCGAAAAACCCAAAAAACTTTAAATCAACCCCCCTTATCAGTTTACTAGCCTAAAATCCTTGTTCCTTATTGGTCAACTCATCCTATTGAAAAATCCACCGAGTTTGACCCGAGAGAGCCTTCTCATACCTTGTAGGGCTAGCTACAAGGTGAAATGGTTTGATGTAGCTTTAAGGTTTGTCTATCTCAGCCTAGGTGAAATATCAAACGCTAACATAGTGGCGACCATACTGGGGAAGAACAAATTTGTAATTTTCTCATTGTGGTGTGATTTCTTAAGTCTTAGACGGAGTCTGAAGATACGCCAGGTAGCCTTCGAACACACTTTTGTTTTACATCAGCGTTAGTAGATAAATGTTGCTTCAGTCGATCTACGTGAGCTTTTGAAACCCTCACTTCATTGACACTTTATTCCCAGTATCATTATGGACTCTAAGCTTTGGATGATAGGCTAAGAGTTTCTGTACGGCTGAGCGGTTTTTCCTTTCCTAGTCCATTCACGAAAACAAGCTGGCTACTGATTCAAGACCACTTGTTAAATCTAATTCATCGCCTACTGTTATTAAATATTTTGAAGATCTTGATTTTGACAAAAGTTTTGAGTTGTCCTTGTTCAAAACCAAATCTGAAAGTGCACTTGATTCTTTAATTCCCGATCCTGATTTTGCTGCTACCGTTGAGTTTGAAAGACACAACAAATTGGTTGAAAATTTTATCTTAAGACATCTACAGACACGGATTCAAGCTACTACCCTCGCTGATTTTCTTGAGAATATCTCTGATCGCATTAGATCTACTATCACGGTTCACGAAGTATCTTTTCCTCCCTTTGTTGCAGTCTCACCTATAATCACATATCCCGAATCAGCAGCTGCTTCTCCGCCTTCTCCTCATACTCCTCTGACTCCCACAACTCCTCAAGCTCCACCTCCCATTATTATACTCCCTGTTCTTACACCTCCTCCTCCACATACCCATCCTACTCCTCCTCCGAGAGCAATGGCTGCCCATTTCGCTCCCCTTATTCTTCCCCAAAATCTTCATGACATGCCAGCTGACTACCAAAGCAAAATACCCATGTTTGATGTCACTCCTCAAAGTGTTTCAGCGCAGCAGCATATCGATAGAATGACCACATTTTTTGATCTATATGAGTTAGATGAAGAGGATGTTACCATGCGGTTGTTCGTGCAAACATTTGCCGGAGAGGTAAGAAAATGGTTCAGAGGGCTAGCAGCTGGTAGTATTGTCTCTTTGGAAGCACTCGAAAGGCAATTCTTGGATCAGTGGGAGATCAGAAAGGATCCGCTGCAAATCAATGCCGAATACAACAACCTCAAGCGAAATCCGGGTGAGTCGGTTTAGGACTATATAATCAGATTTAATTCAGTTTATAGTGCTATCCCCGATGATTTGAAGCCATCAAGAAAATCTGCATTGCTTAAGTTCTCGGATGGTTTTGATTCGGAGATGGCCTACTCACTGCGGGATCGAGATCCTCCTACATTGGAGGACATGCAGAAAATTGCAGTCAGTGTGGAGGCCAATTTGAATGACAAAAGGGCAAGAATGAAGGCAGAAAAGAAGGTCACAATCAAAGAGGAGGCAACATCCACTTCTCAGGTCCTTCGTACAGTTGAGGAGATGAGGAAGGCATTTCAAAATCTTAATCTTGGCAAACCAGAACCGCAAGTTCAAAATCCAAATTTCAGAGGTCAACAACAGCAGCCCCAATATAGAATCAAACAGCGGGAAACACGAGCGCAAAAGGCAGCCGTGCAGCAGCCAATCCAACCTCCATTTCAGCAAAATTATGTCACTCAAGAATGAGATGATGAAGGTGAAGGTGTAGGTGAGGAAAATCATTTCTTTGCTCCCGATGATCTGCCCACATACGTCACGGAGGAAGAAGAGCTGATAGGTAATGCATATACACCTCAAGATGAACATTACATTTTATCTAATGATGTTGTACTTCAAGATGAGTCTGAATATTATCAAAGAGGCTACTTACACGCTCTATCAGCTAACCAAGGCCAGCAAAGGCAATTGAGAAACCGGACAATTCCCATAAATCCAATTCAAGAGAGAGCAGAAAACTCGGCAAAGAATGGTGCTGTTGTTCCGCAGAGAAAAGGCAAATAAATCATGGATCCTTCATCAGCTCAATCAGTTCTAGCACAGAAGATGGATCAGCCATCAAATGTACCCAAAGATAAAGCAGAAAAAAGAGACAATCCGGCAAAGGAAGCTGAAAAGAGTCAAGCATTCAACATTGAGAATGAAGTCGCAAAATTGAAGTTGTCCATTCCATTGACCGAGGTCGTGAAGAACAGTACATATCGAGCAAAAATTTCCAAGATGTTCAACATTGATCCAATGTTAGATTCCGTCAACGTAGAAGATGATCAGCCGGAATTGATCTTTGGGCCAGCTCTAAATGGTGAGTCCCCAGAGAGTGATGTTCCTCCATTTTATATCAGTTTGAGAATACATGATTATGTGCTTCATAATGCTATGTTCGATTCGGGAGCGTCGCATAATTTAATGCCCAAGGCAATTATGGAGAATTTGGTGCTTGATATTACTCGAAAGTACCATGATCTATATTCATTTGATTCCAGCCAGGTTAGATGCATCGGTTTGATTAAAGATTTGGTTGTTAGTCTGGATCAAATTCCAGCAAAGAACCTGTTGATGGATGTGGTAGTTGCAGACATTCCTCCACGATTCGGCATGCTCCTTTCAAGGTCATGGGGATCCAAGCTCAAAGGTACCCTTCAGCTTGATTTTTCATATGCTACCATTCCAGTGTTTGGACAGATGAGGAAAGTGTATCGAGAGAAAAAGATGAAGTATATGATTACTACCAAGGAAAAGCCAGTAAATCATCCTGTAAATTATGTACAAACAGATTTAGAATCTTATGTTTTATTTGTTGATAATTTTCATGAGGTAGATAGCCAGTTAGTTCAGGTAGAAGATATCCCAGACATTGCAGAAAATTTCAGAGAAGTATTGAGAACCGAAAGTGAAGAAAGGAATGTTGTCATAAGGTCAATTGCTGAAACAAATGAATAGCAAATCATGACTGCAACAACATCACAGTTGCAGCCCTTGGGAGATGATGAGGATGGTCTTTGGACCATGGATTTTGATGGTGCAGTGGGCAGCGGCGGAGCTGGTATAGGTGTGTGGATTCGTAGTCCATTTTCAGTCCCTAATCAAGTTCCAAGCAAGGTACGGGTGTGTTCGTATAAACTAGCATTTGATTGTTCGAACAATGAGGCAGAATATGAAGCTCTTATTGTTGGTTTGAAAATCCTTTTGAAGTTAAAGGAAAAGAAAATAGCAGTATATGGCGACTCCGAATTAGTTATCAAGCAGGTGAAAGGTGAATTTCAGGCCAAACATCCTCGCATGAGAGCTTATAGAAATGTTGTTTTAGATATCCTGAAAAGATTTTCTGAAGATACCTTGACATGTGTGCCCCGATTCAAAATGGTGTTGCGGATGCATTGGCCAAGGCAACAAGTAATCTGAAAATACCAATGAATTCAAGCAACAAGTTCGAAATCTATGTGAAGCATTGTCCTACAATCCCAGATAATCAAAGGTGTTGGCAAGTCTTTCAAGATGACGAAGAAATCAAGGACTTCTTACATGGAGAAGGTAAATTTGAAGAAATCTCAATAGATTTGGAGCCTGAAGGAGTGAATCAAATGGATGTTTTGCAGCTGAAAGATAATTATATTCCTAAAGGGTTGATTCCTTTAGAAGAAATTTTCGATCAAGATGATGTGGCCCGCAAGCCAACTTTGATGCCAACAGACGTGGGTGTGGAAGATGTGAACCTTGGGACAGCCGAGAATCCAAAGATGGTGAAGTTGTCAAAAGCATTGCCGCCCAAGGTAAAGAATCAATACATTAGATTATTATCATCGTTTTCTAATGTCTTTGCTTGGGATTATTCAGATTTAAAGACCTATGATACAAGAATTATTCAACACACTATTCCCATAAAGCCAAATCAAAAGCCTTTTCGGCAAAAGTTGCGGAGGATCAATCCCAAGTTGCTGCCTTTGATCGAGAAGGAAGTCAATAGGCTCTACAAGTCTGGAATTATAGTCCCTATTCGCTTTTCTGATTGGATCTCCAATCTAGTGCCTGTGAGAAAAAAGACCGGTGAAATACGCTTGTGCATAGACTTCAGAAATTTGAACAAAGTATCTCTCAAGGACAACTATCCGCTGCCCAAAATGGACCACATATTGCAGCGGGTAGTGGGCGCTTCAAGGATGTCATTGCTAGATGGATACGCCGGCTACAATCAGATTTTAGTGCACAAAGATGACCGTGACAAGACAGCATTTACTACGCCATGGGGTACATTTCATTATGCCAAGATGCCGTTTGGTTTGAAGAACGCGGGTGCCACATTTCAGCGAGCTATGGATATGGCCTTTGCCAATGAAAAGGATATATTTTTAGTTGTTTATCTTGATGATCTAACCATATTTTCCAAATCAGATGAAGAGCACTTGTTTCATTTGACCAAAGTGTTCCAAAAATGCAGAAAATATTGTATCTCCTTGAATCCGAAAAAGAGTCTTTTTTCCATGAGGGAAGGCAAGTTGCTGGGACATATCATTTCCAAAGATGGCATTCAAATTGATCCTGCACGGGTGGAAGCAATTCAGCAACTAGAGCAGCCCCGAAACAAGAAAGAAATTTAGTCCTTTAATGGAAGTTAAATTTTCTGCGCCGCTTCATTCCTAACCTTGCAGAGCATCTTAGAGAGATGACCAATATGCTTCGGAAGGACAGCGAGATCAAATGGACTCTAGAGGGAGAATCTCTATTGTATATTTTACTTGTATCTCTGGAATTTGAGGAAAAGGAAGGCCAAGATTTTGCAGACATCATTGTGGATTCTTGTGGATTATTGTGCTGATGGTGTGTTTCCTACTTGTCATTGTAAGTGTGTTTATGTGTTCCATCTCTTATTCTACTGCTGCTAATTAAGCAAAAGAAGTGATAAAGTTTGAATTCATGCATGCCATGCTCAGCTTTCAATTTTGTTTAATATTTATGTTTTCCACTGTCTAGAGAGGATTCAAATTCATTGTTGGCCCTCTTTAGCCTCTCTTCTTCTCTCCTTGACCATCTATCTCAGCTAAAAGCATCAGCATAAACTCCTACCTTGCCCCAAAGACCCACCTGCAAAAACTGAGCTCAATCCCCGCACCCTGAATTGCACTCCCTCCAATTGCCACCGAAAAACCCAAAAAACTTTAAATCAACCCTCCTTATCAATTTACTAGCCTAAAATCAGTGTTTCTAATTGGTCAACTCATCCTATTGAAAAATCCATCGAGTTTGACCCGAGAGAGCCTTCTCATACCTCGTAGGGCTAGCTACGAGGTGAAATGGTTTGATGTAGCTTTGAGGTTTGTCTATCTTAGCCTAGGTGAAATCTCAAATGCTAACACACCCAACACTATGAAGTTTCACTAGAAAACCAACAACACTTCTCTACAAGATACAAGATTCCAGCCTCCAGATCTCTTTGATGAGGGATCCATATATAGATGATTGTAGGGGGGTGAGTCATCTTCTGGGGTCTTGATTAGTGTCCTCTCTCTGATAGTTTTTTATTCCACTTGGAGACTGATGATCTTTTACTCATCCCTGGTCGAAAACAGAGAGGCAAGTGTCAGAGGGGAAACTTCTGGAAGATTCCATGATCTTCCACCTTGCAAATTGTCTCTGCCATTTGTCCACTCTCACCCATCGCACCCTATAGAGGGTCCATTCAGTATGCATCACACCTTTCACACTGGGAAGGTCATATGCATCGCACCCTCTGCATTGGGTATTCAGTATGGTCCATCTTTGACCATTTCTGAGAAGTTTTTAGTGGAGAACTTCTGGGAGATGATGTAATCAGCTGACCTTGTTCCTTTAGGTAGTGAAGCAACACTTTTAGGGACTTACGAGCCCTTAGTTTATGGACATTTATTATTGGGGTGCAGTGCCCAAAAATGTCTATAATAGTTTCCCCCTAAAGCATGAGGTCATTAATCTTTTGATGTCGGGTGAAATGCTTTACCATGAGGATCCGAATTTTTTTCGAGCTGGGAGGCGACCTATAATAAGATACAATACAATACATTATCTTCACAACATTTTTCATGATCTAGATGAGGCAGGAATTCCCATGCTTAGATTTATAAATTCATTTTCATTTACATAGGACAGATAATCGTATATGTAGCAGACTGATGATTCGGACTCATCATCCTTTGATTTGGATGATCATCTGTTTGGCAATGATGTACATTTGATGTCTTTATATTCCTGAATATATCGCAGCCCGAATGGATGAAACTAGATCCGGGGTTTTCAAAACTCGTTCAATCTTCACTCGGAGTACAAGTCGATCCATGTGAAACATTTTCTGGAGTCGAACATGGAAATACGTCGCCCGATTACCAACCAATGATGTAAGTTGTTAACAGGCGTGAGAGGAATCACCAATAATGACAATGACCCTCAAGGTACTATAGTACAATTCGCGTAGTGTGAAAAAGGACTTGGCGTTGAACACCACGCAAAATCTCTCGATCGAAGGCCATTAATGTAAACCTATCCCCGAAAGTGAGAAACATGCCATTGAGGCATGCAAGCTTCAAAGTACTGAAAGGGTTGTTCCTAGGTCGACTTCTTGGATAATGAGCTGATGTCGACAAGAAGTGACCCATCATAGGAGGGCCTTAATGAATCCCACATCTATGACATGAAACGAAGCAAATTATTTTGGAGGTGAAAACGATCTGATGATGCAAGGTTCAGGGTGGCGGTCATGAAAGAATGGAGCGTGAATTTATTGCAGCGGGTGAGACACAAGTGAATTCTCTGAATGACTTCTCTTGAACATATCGACGACACTGACGATGGATTGGTAGCGTTAACCCTAAATATGGATGGTGTGATGGACCAATGGTGATATGATCAGTGAACGGAACAACCCAACCCAACTTGGATGCGGAGAGAAAGTGTCATGTTCAAGAGCGACTTGCTACCAATAAAGTTTTTTCAAGGTTTCTTCCCAATTTTCCCCAGTCATTGCTGAGCAGTACCTCTTTATTTTTGTCAAGCTTGAGGAGGATAAGAGATGCTTGTTCTATAATTCGCCCTTCGGGTGAACCTGTTGTTATATTTTAACGAGCCTAGCGATAATGAAACTCGTTCTCGTCCATTTGGATGAGTTTGTTGCTATTCAGTTTTAACGAGTTTAACGACAAAGATAACTCGGTCCTTTTCAATTTTAGAGAGTCTGAAAGGGACGGAAAGGAAACTCCAAAGATTCAATTTCTTCATATAATCCCTTAAGTCTGAAAAAGTGTAAAATAATATGAAAGGGATGAATGTTCGGTAATTTTAACGAGCTGAACAAGACAAGGGCTCGATCTTTTTGTGTAATAATCCCTCAAGTCCAAAAAGATTAAAATCTAGAGGAGGGATAACACTTCTGATGACTTTAACGAGCTGGAGAGGCTAATTGCTCGGCAATATTTTCATATTTTATGAGTTAGTTGAAAAGAGCTTAAAGGAGACTCGTTTTCGAGGAACGAGTGATGATTTCGGGTAGCAGTTGATTCCAGGTAGGGTTTGGCATTTTCCAATCACAGCAGTGTCACAAGGATAGCTAATAGAATCACTCTTCGCAGATGTTCCTCGAAAGGGTAAAAAATCAAATGGATGCGAATGATTGGCTAAAAAACAGAGTGGAGGTGATGATGAGAACACGACCAAGGCTCAAAAGCTGTTGATAATGCATTCACAATGGTTATTTACTGGAAAATTGGTTCATTTTTTAATGAGCTTAAACTTTGGGGAAACATTTGCTCATTGCTTATGTTTATTTTTTAATGAGCTTGAATTCCGCGTTAAAACTGCTCGTGATAATGGTCATTGATTCCTTGATTCACCATTAGCATTTTGTTCTTTCAAAGATTGTACTACCTGTTCAATTGCTTCATCAAACCGATTAGAAATTAAAATATATTCTTGATAAATGAGTTAAGAACACTAATACCTTACTTGAATTACATGAATGGTAATTTAAAAGTCACTTTTACCTCTCATTTTACCATTTCATTTGAACTTGGTTTGTTGGAGCTCTGGATGTGTTTTTCCCCCCTGATTTTCACTTGCTGATTCCGGGAGATTCTATGGACGATTCTCGATGTCGTCTGGGCCAGGTAGGAGCTAAACTTGTTCTCTTCAATTGCTTTCTTTTCTTTTTTAATTCTGAGCCTGTTTCCTTGCTTTGATGAGCCTCTGGGGTTTGAACAACTCGCCTTGGCTCCATCGCACCCTTCCTTAATCAAAAGGTGTGATGCATACTGGCCTTCTCACTGACTAGTCAATATGCATCATTCCCAGTACACTGCTGGGGTACGATGGGCGCA
This sequence comes from Pinus taeda, assembly GCA_000404065.3. Taxonomy (NCBI): domain Eukaryota; kingdom Viridiplantae; phylum Streptophyta; class Pinopsida; order Pinales; family Pinaceae; genus Pinus; species Pinus taeda. The sequence goes on from APFE030339543.1 coordinate 91,011, forward strand.
AGGAGGAAATGTTTTGCACAGCCTTCTCATATATTTTTGCCTATTTTTTGCCAAATCAAGATCCTGACTCTTCTCTTGTTTGTTTTTCAAAGATTCATCAGAGCAAAATGGTTGTTACATGGCGAGAACTTGAGCATGAAGAAGAGGACATTGTTTCTTTACATGATCCAGGCACGGTAACTGCATTGCGGAATTGTGGCCTATTGAAGTTTTTTCGCATTTCTAGCATGAGGCAACAAATCAACTTGTTGCAGTATTTACTCAATACCTGCGATCCTACCAACGAGGTGTTCTAGATTAGGGGCAAATCGATCCCCTTGACTATCATGGACATCTATTATTTGATCGGTTTATCGAGGCATGGTGCCCCTCTCTCATTATCGGGTCCCACCCGCGGGGGTGAGTCCGTGAGGGAGTATATTCACCAACACTGTAGAGAGGGATCTCAGCTGAGTACAGACTGCAAGATCAATATCCGAGATGTCACTAACCGGCCCTTGAGGACCATTCTGTTCATTTTTGCTAGACTGGCTGGTAGTTCTGCTCTTCACATAGCTAACAGGTCTTACATGCAGTATGCTTTGGAATGCCTTGAACTAAAGGTGTTCAACTGGTGTGATGCAGTACTCTTTTTGATGAAAGAACAACTGACCAAGGTGAAAAGCGGAAGATCCAAGAATTTTGGCTATGGTTCTATTTTGACCGCTTTCGCTTTGGAGAAGATCCCACTTAATAATATCGGTCCTCTTGCCTACTCTTGTCTTGGATGCTCTACACATCCTCGAAGAGCATCAAATGCTAGATGATTACCCTATTCTCCCATTCTTTCTTGCCAAATGAAAGCAGGAATGTTGTGTCTATCTCTTCCCCTTGATTGAGGGAGACATGCCCAAGTTTCCTTTGATAAGGAAATTATCCAAGCTCCTTTGTAGTTGGGAACTTGTTAGAACTCCCTTTTATCTAGGGACTTGTCCATTCATCACCAACTTCTTCTTCATGGGTCCTTTAGCTGCTTGATATCCTTATTTCCTTCAATTTCATGAAGACTTTGTTTGAAGTTCTTCTTGGCAGGGTACCAGCCATCGATCACTTTCCCTCCTTGTTTTTCATGTCATTGCTCCCTTCGTGGAAGGTGGACTTCTTGATATATATCAGGTCCTTTTGTCATCTAGCTACTTTTTTTCATCTTGTCTATGCTTCATGTTTCTTATCACATGGATGCTTACTTGTACTTTCTTGTTCCCATACTTTAATTTAGTAGCCCTTCATGACTTCATCATGATATTTCTTAAACATCAAATGGTGATTTTGTTGGATGGCTTCTTCATCATGACATATTTGTAGAGTTAAATCAGTTATCTGCACCTTACTATATCCAAGGCCTTCATAGGTAGCAAGGTTCCTTTGATATTTTTCTTCCTTTGTCAGAGTTTCCATGCCTTCTTTCAACAGATTTTGAGGAATCTTGTGAGATAGTGATTCTTTGTGACCACAATTTTCTTCACATGCTTGATATATTTCTCATTTGATTCTCCTTGGATTGACTAGTAAACCACCTTGTACTCCTTATGAGAGAACTTCTTCATGTTGACCATTATTTCATTGTAGTGCATGCCTTCGAGCATATCGTTGGAGAAAGAGATTCTTTTATTTTTTATCATGATTCTAGAACTTTTCCCATGGCCCAATATATATGATGACATGACTTAAGCTTTGATTCATACATACCTCATCTTGATTATGCTTTTATCATCTCGACTTTATTTTATAGTTCTCCTCGATTGATGTAGCCTTTCTTGGTTCATCTTCTCTCACCTGTATATCATCCTTTCTTTAATCCCAAAAAAGGGAATCCCTATGAGACATATGCCCTTATGTACAAAACTTCTTTTGAAGATTCTATCAAAGGATCTTGAAGACTCTTATTTTGTAAATGCTTCTTCCTTTGATGATGGAGGCCTTCTAAGAATTTTAATCATGATCATTCATTTTTTCGTTGTGGATGATGCCCTATAATAGCTATGCTCCTTCTATATGAAAATATTGAGCTATATCTACACCATGCTCCTATATTATAGAAGACATCTTTAACCATGCAATCTATTTTATTTCTGTAGGCTCCTATACTACTCAAAAACTTTGAAATAAGACCTTAAGCAAAGAGGTTGACTTAGTCAAAGAGCTCTTCTTCTTTCACTTCTTGAGTTACATGATATTCTTCCATTTTTCTCTTGTTATTGTTGTACTTCTTAAGTTTAGGATAATTCCTTTTGTAGCATCCATATTATTGGCATCCAAATCATTGGACTTTGGACATTTAGTGGTCCCAACCAATTTGTTACTTTCCTTGCAAAAAGACGTTGAGGTATACTCAAAAGGGGACATATACTTACTTGATAGAGTTTGATATGTAGTGAAATTACTTTCTTCTTGAAGACTTGATGGCTTGCCTTCCTTAGATCTTGATGTTCTTAAAGTTTCTTTCTTCAATTGGACTTGCTTGATGACTTGACTCATAGTGCCTTTCCTTTTTTAAGATGGCATAGCTTGATGTAGGTCCCTCTTTGATTTGTTCTTCTTGTAGGTGCCTTTATACAAGGCTTTTCTTATTGCTTTGCAGTATTCCTTGATGAATGATAGATGGTAGACCTTCTTGTCCTTGATGTGATTGAGACTTCTTGGCTTGACGCTTCAACCTTGTAGATGTTCCTAAGATTCCCTTTCCTTGATGTGTCACCTTAGCTCCAATACCATGTTGAAGAATCTAGGGCAATGGCTTATAGTAGGATTCCTCTAGACTTGATAAACATTTGTGAAGCTCTTTACAATTTATCTTGTTAGCTTAATATTTTTCTCTTCTTATTAATGCATGTGTGTTTACTTCATCAAACTAATGCCAAAAATATAAGAATAAGAACACAAGATGTTGTCTCTCTACGAGGGAAAAACCTCTCTCTCTCATAGAGGAAAACCATTTTGTAAGTTTCTCTTACTAAAGCTTCTTATTGATCAATGCAAAACCCTAGACCCTTGACAAGATTATCCTCCAAGCACAATTCAAGTCCTCCCTCCTCTCTGCACTTTGTTTCTCCATCACTTCATTCCCTGACACTTCGTCCTTATTTCAACTTTTGATGGTCCTTGGTAGAATAGCTCTAGAAGAGACTCCAACCTTTGATCCTTAGTGAGATCCTTTACTAATGAAGAAACCTTCATTATCTTGACCAACTGAGAATGTTTCCTGATGTGAGGTTGTAGACTCGATGTCTGTGTGTTTGGGCTGCAATTTCCATCGTGGGAGGGACACAAAATCACCAATTTTACTAAAATTGGGTGATTTCCATTGCGACGAGACATGGAAACCCCAAGTTTCCCAAACTTGAGAGGCTTTCAACAAGGTGAGACATGGAAACCCTGGGTTCGTGGAAATTTGGCAACTTTTGTTAAGGAGGGAGTGGGAGACCCCATGTCGCACCCCTATCCTAGTGGTAGTCTTTCAACCACAGATAAGCGGGTGCAACACCACTATACTTTTTCCTTTTACCAATACTTGTGTAGATAGTCTATGCCTACTTCAACGCTTAGTCAATTTCCCAATAAGTTTTATTAACAATGCAACGAAGATAAATTATCATCAATTTATATTATTTAATTATTCTTTCATCCCATCGTGTTGTGTGCTTGTGCTACACTGCCCACAACCTGCATGACACAACTCCACACCTGAGCTCTAACCGGTGTCACCCATGCCCAAGTATGCCACCTGTGTACTTGACTTTCCATTCTGTGATGCGAAAAATATACCTATCGGTGCAATCCATAATGAGGGTCTATGGCCCACATGCATTGCGACCAACCTACCCTCGTCGATAACTTGACCCACCCGTGCTACCAATTCAAACCTATCCAGTGTAATCTTCATGCCAATGCGGCCCTTTTACCCATGGCCTTCTCTTCCTTCTATTTTCACCCAACTCCTTCCTTTGCACTTGTTCTACAATGTGGAAGTATGAATTCGATGTCCCTTGGTTGAATGTCATCCTCATTACTCATATGCATCCTTTTGCCCAAGGGTCGTGTCTCTATAGGATAACAAGGGGCGACACCATCATCATGCATTCCCGGCCAACCTACCACATAACCTCGACACACCCCATTCCAATGAACCATTACGTCCCTTCATGTGCATCGTTGCACCCATGGGTTGGCTCCAAAATTTAGTTGATTATCCTAACTCATCTGCACATGGTCACCTATTTCATCAGGGCACTCAACATGGGTCGCCTGCATGCCTTCTGCAAGTGACTCAACCATTATGCACGTATCAAGGGGTGGACACCCTGCCCAACACAGCATGCCCATCACCATCGTACATAAGTGAATGTCGTGCCAAGTTATCGCATATAACCGAATGCTCACTTGAGTCACATTTAACCAAACATGGGTGCCCATCACACATCAAGACTCGCCTATACTACAGGTTCAGTTATTTGACTCTATTTAGCACTCTTGACTCGAATCCCTAACACCCCAGGCCCCGTATGTGATGGGACATGCAAACCCTAGATTTCACGCACTTGGAAAATTATCGTCACGGAGGGGTAGGGAAACCCTGCTTTCCCCGCACTTAGACGAATTCTGTCACAAAAAGGCATGGAAACCCCAAGTTCTAGAGATAGACCAGGTAAGATGTTTCCAACCCATTGCAAAATAGAAACATTGAGTTCAGAAGACCTATGCAGTTCTTCATCGTGCCGCAACATGGAAACCATGAGTTCCATAAACTTGGGTGATTTTATTTTTGTTACGACATGGAAACCCAAGTTCCCCACACCAGGCCTGCAGTTTTCACTCTAGCGGAAGATGGAGACAAAGAGGTTCTCAAAATTAGGCGGTTTCCCTCATGCCACGAAATAGAAGCCCAGAGGTTCTACAGACTTGGGAAATTCTCTATCATTCCGTGACATAGAATCATGAGTTCCTACACCGAGGTCATGTTTTTTGTCGTGGTAGGACATGGAAGGCTCGAGTTTCCCATAATTGGGCAGTTTCTATCATATGCCATGGAATGGAGAGCCCCATGTTTGGTATACATGGGTGGTTGTTCCCTATCATGCGATGACATGGAAACCTAAAGCTTCCCAAACTTGGGTAGTCTTTCCCTGTCACGCGATGATATGGGAACTCGAAGCTCCCCAGACTTGGGTGGTAGCTTTAGCTGCGATGCGACATCGAAACCCTGTGTTTCCTAGACTTGGGTAGCAATTTTTGTCATGACACGAAATGGAAACCTCATGTCTCCACATAGTTCGTAGCAGTTTCCATCGCACCGTGAAATGGACACCCCGAGTTCCCTACACCAGGGGAAAGACATGGAAACCCCAGGTTTCCCAGACATGGGTGGTTTTTGACGGTGGTTCCACCTGCACCACAACATGGAAACCGCAAGTTCCCCAAACTTGGGCAACAATTTCGAAATACCCAAAGTTCCTTAGACTTGCAAGCTGGTTTCCATCATCATGGAAACCCCAAGCTCCCTATGTTAGGGATTTTTTGAAAACCCCAAGTTTTCATCATGTCATAAAATATGGAAATCCGTGATTCCATTAAGGGCGGGACATGGAAACCCCAAGTTTCCCTAGACTTGTGTGCCACTAGTTTCGACCATGGCGTGACATGGAAACCTCAAGTTTTCCAGGCTTGGGCACGAGGGCGCAACATGGAAGCCCCAAGTTTCCCAGGCTTGGGCATCGGGGAGTGACATGGAAACCCCAAGTTTCCTCAGGTTTGGGCGTCGGGGCACAACATGGAAACCCCAAGTTTCTCTAGGTTTGGGCATCGCGGTGTGACATGGAAACCCAAAGTTTCCCTAAGTTTGGGCAGCATGGCATGACATGGAAACCCTAATTTTTGGGCACGGGGGCATGACATGTAAACCCTAAATTTTAGGTGCTGGGTGGAAACCCCAAATATTGGGCACCGGGTGGAAACACCAAATATTGAGTGCCAGGTAAAATACCCCAATTTTGGGTGTTGGGGTGCTACATGAAAACCCTAAATTTTGGAAGGTGGGGCGTGACATGGAAACCCAAATTTTCCCGAGCTTCAATGCCTTTTTCATCACGATGTCCACAATTTTCCCACCCCTAATAAAAGCATTTCTAAGATGCGAGCAATAAAAAATTGTCGTTTGGAGGAAGAAGCAAAGGTAAGAGAGTTGTCCGGAGTTGTTTGAGTAATGTGTGACAAGGGTGAAGCTCTGAATCAAGGCAACCAAGGGTTAAATCTCACTAGATTCATGGAAGTAAGGCCACTCTCCCACTTACAATACCCATTCACATATTTAACTCTTCTGCAAATGATTCTTCTCAATGACCATTTGGAATTGAACTTAAAATTTTCCCTGACCGAGATGCTTCACGGTCACAGGTTGCAAATGACACGTGCCCCTGGGGGCAAAAAAGTGACATCCCTACTACGGGTTGAGATATAGTTGAAGAGTGACATGCACCACTTCTAGCATGGATCCTGACTTAGAGGCGTTTAGCCATAATCTGACACACGGTAGCTTCATGCCACTAGCTTTTCAACCAAGTGCGATGACCAATTATGTGAATCAACAGTTCCTCTCGTACTAAGTTGAATTACTACTACGGTGTGGTTCATTTGTAGGGTAAAACTAACTTATGTCATGAAAGTCTAAACCCATCTCATGTTCCCTATTGGTGGGTGAATTCTGCTTCACAATGATAGGAAGAGTTGAATCGAAGGATCAAAAAGAAACATTGCTATGAACGCTTGGCTGCCACAAGCCAGTTATCTTTGTGGTAACTTTTCTGACACCTCTAGCTTCAAATTCCAAAAATATAAAGGATCGATAGGCCTCACTTTCAAGGTTTTTATTCATACTAAAAATCAAAATCAAATGAGCTTTTACCCTTTTGTTCCTATGGTGAAGTAAAATTATAATTGGAGACACAAACAAATTCCTCTAACTCGATAATGGGTCTAGCCAGAACTGGTACATTCTATGGAAGATTTCCTTAGGCTAAAACCAATTAATAGGGCCTACCTCTTAGTATGCTTATCCATTTTGATGATGTCCTTTCTTGCTCGTTCCAACTATCTCTCACTTCCTTCTTCAAACACCTAAAACAAGTAAACAACAGCAAACAACAAACCTGATAATAGATAAATTGTAATTCAACCTACTTAACAAGTTAAGAAACATTAAGCCATGAATATGTAAGATGAAAAATCATGTAGGAAATCAATCTATAGTTTCATATATATTGAATCAATAAGATATTACAACCATTGGCTTAACGTTGTCATTGTCCTCCCACAAAACCAGGTTGCCACACACTTTTGCTAGCATTCCATGATGGCCTCAAAAACAATAGTTTTAAGGCTCTTCCCTTTAGGCTTCACTCGAAAAAAAAATTCACACTTATCCTTCACACAACTAGAGAGCTACAACTATGAATATCTTATTGTTTACTCCAAACTTAATTAGCACTATCACACCAACACTAACACTAGCTTTTTCTTCGGAAAAGGGGAGGTTTATATAGGGTGAATGGATGGGAGATGGATCCTCTTCTGATGGGAGAAGGACTTATCTGTTGAGGTAGTTACATAATTATAAGGGAAAGGAGCCCAAACTGACATCCTTGACCCCATCCTTCCAAACCATTTACCAGACTTCTATTACAAAGCTTCTAGAGCTGGAAGCTTCGACTCTTTATTTAAAAAACTTTCCATAAGAGGACCTGCGCAACTAGAACAAAGCGCAATCACTCTGATCGGTGCTAGGGACAGTTCTAATCCCTACATATTGGCATGAGGAAGACAAGTGCCATTAGCATTGATCTTATAAACTAGGAAAAACAGAAGTTTCAAGGGAAATGGTGCAAAAGGAATTGATCTGCTTGTGAAGAGGGACACAATGGGGGTTTCTTCATGAAGGGAAAGTATGTACAGTTCACTGCAGAGGTCCTATAGGATCAAGGAATGGGGAGTATAGGGAAAGTGAAAAAATATTGTGTAATAGATGCCCCCTAAAGCGTGAAGGCCAAACTAGAGTGAGGGATGAAACACTTTATAAATTAGTGCGGGGAACTGTAGTCTGCCGTCGAAAAACCTATAGGCAAGTACATATACATACACATAACTGAGAAATCTATCAAATGATACATGAATCATGGCATAGACATAGCCATCCAAAGAATGATCATGTAAATGGATCCAGGTATGGGCGCAGCCATCCGTCAAAGAGGATCACAACAAAACCAAGGTATGGTCACAACCATCCAATAAGGAGAAGGATCACATATGATTACTCATGGTATGGTCGCAGCCATCCATCTAAAAGATACATGCATATCAACATAACTATGTCACATCAATTTGTAACCTATACTTTTGTGATCTAAGTCCAGGGTCTTGCGCTCCAACACAACCTGATCAAAGTACAAATTCTAACATTTGAATAGATGTGTTGATGTCAAACATGCTAGAAAGTCGCTTGATTACTAGTCAATGACACAAATTGTTAACAAGCACGAGAGAAACCACCAATAATGACAATGGTCCTCAAGGTACTATCAGCATAATCCATGGAATGAAAATAGAGGAACTGAAGTCAAACACCCGAGAAATCACTCGATCGAAATCCAATGATGTGGCCTTGTTTTCGAGTGCAAATAGCTTTCCATTAGGGCATGCAAGATCTAAGGTACTATAAGGGAGTCTCTCGGTCAACTTCCTGGATAATAAGATGAAGTCGATAGGAATTGACCATGTCGAAGGAGGGCCATAATGTATTCCACATCATCGACATGAGACAAAAGGATGGAAAATGATTTTGGATGATACAGAGAACTAGAGGTAAATATAACTGCAGAAGGACAACTCTTGAACATATCGGTGACATGACTGGAAGTTTGGCAGCTTTTGGATCCAAAGGATCGATGGTCGTGATGACATGGCAAAGATAAAATGGAAGGAAAAAATGAACGGCCCAACCCAGGAAGGTCAACGATACAAAGGAGAATATCCCAACCTGACACTAGTCATAAAGTGTCATGTTCAAGAGTGAGTTTCCAACACAACTGATTAGATTTCCAAATTTTCGTCCACCATTTCTAGTAAGTACCCTAATTATTTTCTAATCACAAGCTTTAAGGGGATAGCATATGTTTGCACTGTAAGTTCATCCTTTGGATGAATCCGGCCTAGTAAGTTTAACGAGCCTTAGGAAGGAGAAGCTCATGTTCTTCATGATGATGAATCTAATGTCATTTAATATTTTAATGATTCCGACAAAGGTGTAACTCAATATCTTTTTCATATTTAGAGAGTTTGAAAAAAAATGTCAAAGAAAAATCCACCTAGTCCCTTTTCGTACATTTGTGTCTCTCGAGCCCGAAAAGGTAGAAAATGATACTTGAGAGAATCACTTGACCATTTCATTCAAGGAGTACCCTTTTCATGAACAGAGCCTCGCAGCCCGAAAAAGGGGTAAACTTATACTGGGTGCACGACATTTCGCATCCTTTAATGAGTTCAAAACGACAAGGGCTCGACCATCTTTTCGCTTTTTAAAGGGTTGAAAGAGAGCTTGAAAGTGGACCCCCCATTTTATTCTATTTTACAAGTCAAAAGGGAAAAATACTCGGCAATCGTTTCATACAAGCTTAACAAGTCGAGAAAAGAGCTAAAACATGACTCGTCATCATCATCGAACATCCATCACCTGTCGTTGTGCAAAAACGGTAAAGTGTATTATCCAGTTATTTGAGGCAAAATAGGTTAAAATATTTTAAAAAACCCAATATTTTCATGAAAAAATGAATAAAAAGAAGAAAATTAAATATTTTTTTACCATTTACCATTTTACCTTGTTGTGAACACTTTTTACACACTTTTGCCTTAATTGTTTCAGAGTAGATTGCAGGAGGTCATTTTTCGTGCTACCAATTGCAGATAAGAGCCAAAGCCCTGAGCTCCATTTTCATGTATTTTATTCTTGTTTTTAACCATTTTTAAGTTTTTTTAGGGAGGTTTTGTAAAAAAAAAATCACCCTTGGTCAATGCAACTTCCAGGCATAGAATCGTGCTGGCCGAGTGTGACTAACAAGGCCTATCACGCCGACGGTGCAACTATTTTTAAAACAGGGACATCAACATCGTGAATAGGGAAAAAAACCTATTTCCTCACAAATCACTGTTAAGACTTGAATTTTATGGGCCAAGCATGATTGTTGAATCAAATTAATGGCTTCTACAGCAAAGAATCGCTTAAAATGGTGGACTAGAAAGAATGGGAATATGAGGATGTGGACATCTATGCACTGAATGATCCAAATTGCCTAGAAGCCTTGAGGGCTTAGTGGCTCCTCAAATTCTTTCTCATGCTAGGGATGTGGGCCCAACCCGAGTTACTTCAGTAACTGATTAGTCTTTGGGACATAAATCGGGAAATATTTGTCAATGGTGACTAGGAGCTGGAGTTCAATGATTGCAATGTATTCATCAATGTTATTAATTACACAAGATAAATAGATACCTTGAAGGTCAATAAACTCACCGTTAAGGTCATAAATAGCCCATGTCGTGGATGATAGGTTTAGGGTACTATGACAAGCACCATTAGTGAAACCAATGTGAGGAGTCACAGACATCTGCAAAGCAAGAAAAGCATAATAAACATGAAAGTTATTTGAAAACTAACACACCAAACCACACTGCACAAAAATGAATGACACACTAATGTACACAAGTAACCATGCAAGATGACCTAAGAATAGTACTTCTTGAGGTAAAGCTCGTTTAAGGACTTATATAGAGGATTTCCTTCATAATTAATAAACTCATAGGACCCCTTTTGCAAAACATGTTTCACAATGTAGGGCCCATGCCACATTGGTTTGAACATGTGTTCCCCTAGCTTATCATTATCTTGGTCATATAGTGAGACCAAATCACCCTCAAAGAACATGCGAGGGGAGACCAACTGATCGAAATGGGACTTGACCTATTTCTTTAGTGATTTGATGACCAAGGAAGTGAGACGAGGAGTCTCATCCAGTCGTTCTAAACATAAGAGTTATTCCTATTGAGGTGATGTTTTGGAGAGGCGTTCAACAACTAACTTGAGTGAAGGAATCTCACATTCGATCAACAATGTTGCTCCCAGACCATAGACAAGATGGAATGGTGTGAAACCAGTTGCATATTTGGGTGAGGTTTGTTGGTCGCTTTAATTGTTTCCCAATTCAAGCGCCACATAAATTATCAACCCGAGGAAGTCTTTTTATTTCAAAGGTAGTTTCGCACTGTATGTGCTCAATTTCAAAAGCAAAAGAAATGTTGTAGTAAAGAAAGAACGCACAGTCATTAATTTCACCAATCTACTGATTCACACTCCATTTAATCAAAGCTGCAGCTAATTAAGTTATAATAGGGATAATCCCTCTGTTGCAGTTATAATTCGAGTAAAAGGGAAATCAAAAGGGAAGAACTCAATAAACCACAGCAGGAACAGGACCCTATTCCTTAGTGAGGAACTTCAGCACCTGATGCCTGACATCTAATTACACTATAATCCAAGAGATCAAGACCCTATTCCTGTAAGCAGGAACCTTCAGCACCTGTTCTATGGTTCTACTCACACTGCAGATAAAATGAAGCAGTTAAGGGGGACAGAACCCTATTCCTGTGTGCAGGAACCTTCAGTATCTGTCTCCCAACATCACTCATTCGCACAATCAAATCAGAACAGATATCTCAATTCCTACGAGTGCAATCATTCAATACATGCAGTTGCTAAGGGAGCAGAGTAGTATTCAATCTATGTAACCAGTGTCGAACAACAGGATCAAATGAAGTGCAACCATATAAACGATTAAACAGATTACAAGAACTAAGGGGTGAATCTTGTGAGGAAGGCGGGCCCTTTCCTTCTCACAAGATTCCCCGGGAGAAAGAATTAAATTAGAACAATCAAAAAGAAAATTTATTCATCTGTCAAAGTCACTGATATATTATAAATGGAGACTAGCTCCAGTCTTTACACAATATGCTCTTCTCCTGTTACAATGACTGACTGACCGACCCCTTCTAATGACGATGTCTCCTCTTTTTAAAGAGGAGA